>PVIA01002890.1:0-189745 GCA_004024845.1 Tonatia bakeri | reverse complement strand
GTGCTTTGCACATTTTAAAGGTCAATAAATATGGGTCAAATTATAAAGAAATAAATGACAGAAGCTGAAATTTGAAATGTGAAGAGCTAGCCAGGTGAAGGAGAGTGGAAACGATGTTCCGGGCAGAGAGCACAGTGTTTGCAAAGCCCAGAGGCAAGAAAGAGCATTAACATTGGTTTAGCGGCTCTAGGGGAGTGGGGGTGGGCATGGGGTGGGCAGGGAGAAGTGAGCAGGGGCAGGAGACTAGGCTCCAGAGGCAGACAGGGCCAGGTGGTGATGGGCCTGTGGCCCCCTTGGGGGCAATGAGGATGAAGGAAGTGTAGGGGGTGCATGTGGGTTGCCCTGGTGCGGAGGTGAGTGGGCAAGGGGCAGCCTGAGGGTGAGGGACCCTCAGGGGGCTGTGGCAGCGTTGGAGAAGGGAGAGAACGGTGCCCGTGTCCTCCCTGTCTGGGAACTGGGGGGCGGCCATGTTGATGGAGAGGAGGGATGGACACGGAGGCAGGGGAGAGAGGGAGCAGAACCCTGGGGACTCCAGGCTTCTGGTTAGGGCTGTTGGACAGAGGTGGTGTCCTTCCTTGAAACAGAAATGAAGGTAGAGGAAGAAGTGCAGAGCGAGCTGTGCTCTTCATTGAATTAAGTAGAAAGGTCTCTGGCTCAGGCATCAGACTAAGATGTGCTTCTAGTGATGTCTCTTTCCTTCCCCCTCCCCCAGTTCCTTCTCTGAGTAGAGCCAGATCCAACCACATCACCCCTCATCAAAAATGCTTAGTGAGCCCTGGCCGGTGTGGCTCGGTTGGTGGGAGTGTTGTCCTGTAACCAAAGGGCTGTGGGTTTGATTCCCGGTCAGGGTCCATACCTGAGGTGGCAAGTGTGATCCCTGGTCCAGGCATGTATAATCCTGGACCGGTCATTCGAGAGGCAAGCAGCTGATGTTCCTGTCTCACACTGATGTGTCTCTCTCTGTAAAAGTAAAACAAAAATGTCCTCAGGATATATAAATATATATACTATATATATACATATATATACACACATATATATTGTAGGAACACTGGGGACTCATTGAATATATATTGTCATATATATACATATCGTGTATATACATATACATATACACATGTTATATATACATATGTATATATGCATTATATATACATATATTCAGTGAGCCCCCGTGTTCCTACAATGAAATCTAAAACCCTTACGGTCTCGAAGACCCTTCATGACGTGGCCAAGCTCACTGCTCGTCTCTCGTCTCAGGCCCTTTCCCCTTGCTCGGTATCTGGCAACTACACAGGCCTGGTTCCATTTCTGCCTCACCCCAAGCTCCTTCCTGCCTCCGGGCCCCCACTAGGTGCTGTTCCATCTTTTAGCACGCTTTCCCCTACATCCTCACTTGGCCAACTCCAACTTGTTCTTCAAATCTAGGCTTAAAAGTCTCTTCATCAGGCACAGCACCACATCCTCTCTCCCCTCCACTGTCTCCAACGCTGTAGTCAGACCAGTATTTGTGTAACTGCATCTGCCCCTCCCCCGTAGGTCCAGGGGGCTGTGCCCACGTCTGTGTTATTGACCTCTATAGGTTAGTGTCTAGCCCAGAGCCTGACACATACTTAATTAGTTTTTGTCAATGAATAAATGTAATATGTTCAAGATTGTTTATAGCATGATGAATGTTTAGCAACAGCTAATTTTCACCATTAGTCAAGTCAACTGAGACCAAAATAGCAGAAGCATCTACTTTAAATATAAACCTCTAGGGAGCTGACGCCCGAACTTACACCTCCAGTGAGGATCTTTCCCTGCTTCCCATTGTATCTTCAACTGCCCACTGGACATCTGCCTCTGGATTTCTTTGCCAAAAAATCCCTCAAAATACTTTGCTGGCTTTCCTGCTTTGGCCACTGGCCTGTGTTGTGTCTCTCAGGCATTCCAGCCCAAACGTGGGCTGAGCCTGGCCTCCTCAGGCCCCAGATCCCCACAGGGAATTCATGACCTCACGCCGTGGGTCTTCCTGCCCGTCCCTCCTGTGCACTCTCGCTTGGGGAGGGGCGATGTGTGGGTCAGGACCCAGGGATGTCAAGCCTCAGGAGCGGACAAGAGCTCAGTGGACCCCTTGCAGGACTAGTTAGCACTCCACTGAGGGGTGGGGTCTGGGCGGGGCCACAAGCCCACAACAAGGGAACAGGCAGAGTCTGCAGCTTAGGAGGCAAAGGGGCCTGCAACCTGAGGCAGAGACCAAGTGGAAATGTAAAGGCATGGGCTGAGCATACATTTATTTACTTCTCTATAATTTATGATTCTAGCTACATCTGAAAACCTCTGATGACCTCTGATGTGAGGTCACTTGCTAAAAAAAGTTCTGGTAAAGCCACAGGGAGGTTCAGAATAGATGGTGGGGAGATCAGCCCCCAAGTAGACCAAGGGGAAGATAACGGCATCAGGTGCCAGAGTGTCATCTCCTATTGGAACAGTGCCCCTGGCTTGCCAGGCTCGGTGTGACAGTCCTGGTCTCATTTGATCCCTACAAGCTCCTCATTCTACAGATGGCCGGAGAGGCAAAGCCACTTGTCCAAAGTGACTCAGCTGATCAGTGGCCAGGAGAGGTGAACATACTCTGCAGAGAAGGGTCAGAGGGAGCTTTTCTAGGAGTCCTTTCCTCTCCTGTGTCTTGCCATCCCCGCCTGGCTCCCGGATGCTCTCCCTTACCCCTGCCCCTGCTACGCAGAAACATCCTGCATCTTTGTTCACCCTGGAGCACCCTGTACAGCAGGACCAGGTTCATTTCCCTCAGCCCGTGCGCCTGTCATTCCTCTGCTGCTTGGTCAGAAGCCTCAACAGCTCCCCGCCATCTGTGGAAGAATCCATCCTTACTACGCCAGCACCCTACCCGGCTCAGGCCCTACCTGGAGGGTCAGCCTCAAGTCCTGTTCCCTTCTTTTTCCACCAGGTAGCAGCCACAGTGGAATCTGATCCCATTTTAAATCCATGCTGGACTTTTTCCGTCATTCCTTTCCCCTCGGTGAGAGAATATAGCAGAGTGGTCAGGCGCGTGGACCCTGGAGCCAGACTGCCTGTTCCCCGACTCCATCGCCTCTCTGCTCCCCGGCTGTCTCACCTGTCAAATGGCCTCCCTCACAAGGTTGTTGTGAGGGCTAAGGGAGGAGGTCATGCCTGTCAGGGGCTCCAAGTTCTGTGTGGCCCTCTAAGTGCTGATAGTGCATTGTTATTACTCACCGCACTGTCCTGGTTTGGGACCCCCCACCACATCCACCATGGAAATCCTAAACATCCTGAGTACACATTCCAGCTGGATGCCCCCTCCTGCTTCTGTGACCCTCACTGCGTGCAGGGGCGGCTCCAGCTATGTTTTTCCCACAGTGTGGGCATTCCTTGAGTCATAGGATGCTGCCTTTGATCTCAAGGGCTTTTCTCCTCTCTTTCTGAGAGTGTCTTAATCCCCAGAAAGACGGTGAATTCCCAGGGCAGGAACCCTCTCATACCTCTCTCCCCTTGAAAGTCATGGCAGGTGCTTCGCAAACACTTGTTAGGTTTACATTTGGTATCACATGCCCACCTGCCCTGGGAAGTCGCACCGCTCACTCTTGAAGGGGGGGTGTCTGGGCTGGAGGCTGAGACCTTGTACAGTCTCCTAAAGACACAATTGTATACAGGGCGTGGCACACATAATGCCCCTTTTTATTACAAAATCATAAGCATGTCATTCTGTCACATAACAGTATCACACTCAAGCACACCCTGTGACATTTTAGGTGAAATATTTGAATTAAAACTATAAATTATTGCACCCACATTACTACCCTACCAACCACACTCAAGCAGGTGTTACTTCTGCCAGACCCTGTAAATGTGGCCAGGAGCCAGGTGATGCAGGGGGGCGGGGTGAAGGGAGCAGGCTGCCAGCCAGTCCAGAGGGTGACATGAGCTGGAGGACAGGACTAGGGCCGGCCAGAACAGGTTGTTTCAGCCAAGGACGCGAGCGCGCAGACAGGGCACGCTTCCCGCGGGCCTGGAGGCTGATCCGGGAAGGAGCTGGCACGTGACTGGGAAGGAGGAAATGAGATGGTCATCTCTGGTTGTTCCGATCTGTTTAGCTGCTCCTCTCATCTGGGCACCGCACTCCCTCAAAGACAGTGCTCTCCACCCCCACTCCTTTCTCCCCTCCCCCTCTCCCTCCTTCTCCTTAGTTGCTGCCCTAGGCCCCCCACCTGCTAGTTGCTGACCTTGGGGAAGCACCTGTCTCCTCGAGCCCCCTGCCTGTGCAGAGGTCTAACAATGCTCTCTGCAAGGCATTCTGGTGGGGAATGTGGTGTAAAGCCTAGCGGGCTGGGGAACACCCCAGGGGTCACCTACAAAGGCAGGCACCAGGCCCCACTGGAGTCCAGCTAAACCAGGATTCCCATGGTATGGCGATCAAAAATCTGTGGCTGAAAGGGAAAAAAAATTACAGGTATTTCAATGCAGCTGGTCCACAGACAGTGTTTGAAAACACTTAAGAAAAAAAAGAAACATGTCAAAGTAAGTTCTTAATCAAGATTCATGTCATTTCTTTTTTCCTTTTTTGCTTCCTTCTTAATTAGTGGGGAGGGTCACCAGGCTTAACTGATGAAGAGTCCCCAGTAGTCTGAGAGAGCTGGTGCTTGGTTGTCGTTGAGGGTGCCTGCTCCTTCGGGCCAGGGTGACGGCAGCTTCTGGTGAGGCCCTCCGAAGGTTCTGTCACCTCGAAGGGTGAGTCTGCAGATGCTGGGGGGTGGGGTGGGTAGGAAGTAAGCATATGGAAATGTTTGCCCCTCTCCCGTTATTCAGACCTTCTGGCCATGATTTGTTTTCGCCAGATGTATTTGCTCATTGGACTCACTCATTCATTCAGCAAGTATGGAGTATCTCCCAGGCATCAGCCTGGGCAAGCTACCGGGGACTTGGAGATTAAAACACAAACCACACACTCTCAGTCTCCGCCCGCACAGGCTGGTGGGGGAGGCAGGGCCGTGGGCGGGGTCACTGAAAAGGAAGCAACTCTTGGAAGAGGCTGGGGCCTGCAGAATCCCAGCGGAGGGAAGGGTGGCCTGGCCTGGAGCCCCTTCGGAAAGTCTCCTGGAGACTTGTTTGGGTAGACATGGGGCATAGCGCAGCATCGTGGTGGCAGGCATGGCCTCTCTGGAGCTGGAGTGACCAGCTTCAAAGCCCTGTTGGCTGTGTGTCATTATCCAAGTGACTCAACTTCTCTGTTGCCAGATTTCCTCCCCTGTGAAATGAGGAAAACGCTTTCCTTTGTTTTTTGGAATTGTTGTGAATATTAGATAAACTAGTAAATGCTGACACTTACAGCAGTGACTGGTACACAGGGAGTTTTTAAAAATGTATACATACACACTATTGTTATTATTTTGACAATGCACGAAACCCTGGCCACACAGAGAAAAGGAAGACTATCTGGCCTGTGGGGAAAACCATGCAGAAAGGCACCGAGGTGAGAAAGGGCAGGATGAGCCCAGGGGATGGTGAGCATTTGGTGTGGCTGGGCAGCAGGTCCAGCCAGGTGTGAGGGCTCTGAACGTGCATCTCTGCCTTTGGTGAGAACTGTGGTCCCTAACTGAGGGCCAGCCTGCGTCTGTCCCCCAGCCCCAACCCCGGGGAAGCGCCTCTGCTCTGTGCCCCCTGCCCCGCCCACTTTACCACCCCACAGAAAGCCCGTATCCTGGATGGACCTCTCTTACACCAGCACCACATCGGATCCAGTCCAGGGCGGGCTCCAGGTCAGACTGCTGGTGTGCTGTTGTGGGGTAGGAGACGTTTGCCTTGGGTGAGCAGACCCTTGGAGCACCCTCCTAGGTTTAGACGACTTCCAGCCCCACATGCTCTGGTCTCTGAGAAAGGACCCAGCATTCTCACTTTCCCAGCTCTGTCTGCAGCCATGGAGTTAGCGGATAACCTGGGCTCCACCAGCCAAACCCATTTGTCCAGACTGTCTCTAGAAGTGAGGACATTGGCAGTGGGAATTCTCATAAAATGCATTTTGCTGTTGAGTGGGACTGTCAAGGCTGCTGGCTCTGGAGGGCAGCAGGGGTACAAGGTGGGATTCCTGAGGCAGGAGTGACACGAGAACTGGAGTGAGGAGTGGGTGCATACAGGCACGTTCCTGGCCATAGTGCAGACAACACGGTGGGCATTTGGCAGCGGCAGGGATGGCAGAGGCGGCATCCTCATCAGACCAGCTCTGTTGTGTGGTGTTGGAAGCTCAGCTGCAAGCTGGTTCTGTGTGATTCACCACCCTTTGGGTGACCATCTATTCCACTTAAACATCTAGAATCAGCTTCCCTTGCTTGCAACTAAAAGCACTCTTGATACACAGCTCTGCCACTTATTGGCTGTGTGCCCTTAGGAAAGTTACTCAGCCATTCTGTGCCTCAGATCCCTTCTTTATAAAATGAGATAATAACATCAGCTATCTTGTAGGATAATTAGTAAGATTCAATGAGATATTTTGCACATTCCTTAGCACACGTATTAGCCCATGATAAATATCAGCTATTATTTTTGCTAAATCTGAGAAATACAAGGACAGTATCTTTGTTAACTAAAAAGGTACATAGAAGTGAAGTGATTTATCCAAAGCCACCAAGTAAGCAAGAGAAAGGTCTCTCTGGCTTCCAAAACCCAGATTCTTCCCTCTCTCCTGTGGCTGGCTCGCCATGCCTATGTATACGTGTGTGCGTGCGTGTGTGTGTGTGTGTGTGTGCATGCATGCTCTTTGTTGCATAAAGCCACTGTATTATGTGGGCTGTCAGATATCCTATTAAAAAGCAAAGTGGAAAAAACAGTGAGCAGTCTTCCTCTGCCTGAGCTTCTACTGATTACAAAATTAAATTAAGCTTTGTGGCTTGCCGCTGCTGTTTGATGGGGAATACAATGGATTGCTCTCTGCCTCCCTGTGAGAAGTCCCAGAGAACAGGGCTGGGGGAGCTCAGCCCCAGACATATTTCTTCCTCTCAATGCCCGGGGGGCAGAGCCTTCCTCTTTTAGAAATGTTAAGCCCCTGAACCAGACTGCCTTTTTATTAGGTTAATAAAACACCAGGCCCATCAAGTCTCGGGCTCGTAAAGGTCACTGAGTCATGTCTGAGTGCAGGGGAGAGCTAGTGGGGCAGTGGCCTGCTCCCCAGGGCCGGGGGAGGGAGGAAGCTCCTCCCCTAGGCCAGCACTGACTCTGGGGCCAGGACAAAAGACATGGGCAGGGCCATGAAGGCCAGATGGGTGGGGGTTCCTATGTGTCCCTTTGGCTTCACGGGCTGCAACTGAGCTGGGTCCCAGGGAAGGGTCAGGACCAGGAGACAGCTAATGGAAGTCAGAGCTGGCAGGGCAGTGAGACCTGAGTCTGAGACACAAGCAGGCAGAGGGGCAGGAGAGTTAAACTAGGGCACCAGCGATTAGAGGGGCTTTGGGGCTACATAGCATGGTGGGTATGGAGCAGGATTGTGGAGTCACTGAGTTTTAGGTTCAGATCCTGTGTCTCCGTCTGCTTTTACCTACCTTCAATCTGTTCTCCATATTTCCACCATGTCTTGTGGTATAACAAACCATCCTAAAAGTCAGTAGCTTGAAACAACAAGACCCATTTGTCTCTCAAAGGTCTGTGAGTTGACTGGGCTCAGCTGAGTGGTTCTTCTGCTCTGGGCTGCAGTGATCTGCGGCTTGGCCTGGCTGGCAGCTGGAAGCTGAGCCCATGCAGTTAACTGAAATGCCTCCATTTTCCATAGGCCTCTTCTCAGGTAGCTTGGGGCCCTTATCAAGGCTTCTGGATTTCAATACAGGGCATTTCAAGTGGCAAAAACAGAAGCTGAAGATCTTTGAAGACTCACCTTGGAAATGACACTGTATCACTTATGTTTAATTCTATTGGTCAAAATAAGTCAAAGATCTACTTTGAGGGGAAGAGAAACAGACTCTGCCTATCTGTGAGAGGAACAGCAAAGAACTAGTGGCTGTCTTTAATCCACCACAACTCTCAAGGGAAACAGTGGTCTACTTAAAAGTAAACAAGATTGTACTGGTGTCTTGTGCTTGCTCATTGGCTTTCCTTTGCTCCTGTGATAAATTACCCAGGTGACCTCCGGGACTTTGACCCTTACCTACCTCCCAGACCTCATTTTGTGCTATTCATGACCTTGCTTGCTGAGTCCTGGCTTTACTGGCCCCCCTTCTGTTTCAGCATGCCAAGTTCTTTCCACCTCCGGGTATTTGCACATGCTAATCACCCTGATTGAAATTAGCCACTCCTCACCTGACTAGCTCTTTCTCATTCCTCGGGTGTCAGCCAAGTCAATACCACGTGACTTCATTTTTCATTCATTCAGTCAGTTGGTATTAACTGTGGGCCTATATGTGCTAGGCACTGATCTAGGCCCTAGGAAGTACAGATTTTGTATTGTTTTCTATATTAGCATCCTCCCCCATTTTTTTGCTTTCATGAAAGCCTACAATAATCTTGTTTTATTTATTTTTCTGGTTCATTATCTATCTTCCCAATTAGAATTAGGACAGGTCTGTCTGGCTCACCATGGTTTTCCTCAGCACAAAACTCAACATAGAGTAAGTACTCAGCAAATACATGCCACTTACTTAGGCTTGTGACCTTGGCCAAGTGACTTGACTGTTCCCTCAGCCTCAGTTTCTCCATTTGAAACAAGTAGTTATCAAGAATACTTCCTGGGAGTGTTGGAAAGATAAAGACAGGTTAATGCAAATGGAGCGCTTAGAGCGTTCTGCACATAGTGAGCCCTGAATAAAATGGTCTCTGACAGTGTTACTATTATTGTTATTTTATTAAGGGCTGTCTTGGCTCCGCTGTGGAAAGCATGGGGCTGTGAGTTATGTGAAGGTGAGGGGACCATGCTGGCTGCGTCTCAGTTGTGTGTTAAGCACCCAGCACGGTGCCTTGCATGTGCAAGGTGCTCAGTTAACATCGGTTTACTGAGGATGCTCAACGGACCCCCTGTGCTGACTGTATCTTCCATTCTACAGCAGCAGGAAGCACTTCTGGCCGATAGCTAACACTGTCCCCTTATATTGGCTGATGTCTGACATAGTCTAAGCTTTAGGAAAGTCCCCCAGCAGGTGGATGTCCTTCTACATATTGGAGTGAGTTGTCCAGTCACCATGTGGCCTGGTCAGTACACCACTGGCCCCTCAGGAGGAGGGGCTGGTGAGGGGTTGCATATGTCTTACCTTGCTCACAGCTGCCGGTCATTAAGAACAACAAGCATCATTTACTCAGTGCTAACTATGTGCCAAGCACTGCTCCTGCTTTTTATATATAATTTCATCAGGCCAATAAGCCATTGCCTGACTGAGGCTCAGAGAGGTTGAGCAACTTGCCCAAGGTCCAGCAGTTGGGATCTGTTTGATTCTATGTTCAAGCTCTTTTGTTTTAAATAAAGATTTTATTTATTTATTTTTAGAGAGAAGGGAAGGAGAAAGAGAGGGAGAGAAACATCAATGTGTCGTTGGTTGCCTCTCGAATGCTCCCCACTGGGGACCTGGCTGGCAACCCAGGCATGTGCCCTGAATGGGAATCAAACTGGCAAGTCTTTGGTTGATAGGTTGGTGCTCAATCCACAGAGCCACACCAGCCAGGGTCTATGTCCAAGTTCTTTCCACTACACTCTACCACACTCCTAGTTCCCGGTCCAGCCCTCCCAGTGGCACTCACACAAGTCTATAAACACACCTATTATCTATCCTTCGTCTTTAGTCACAGGGCAGAGCTGGCTTCATGGGCATACAGCCTGTGCTGTCACACAGGGCCCTAGCCTTGACAGTCCCCATGCTTGCTTTAACGCTCAGCTGTCCTACTCTCAAAGTCCTTAACAATTTGTGAACAAGGGGCCCTGCCTTTCTGTTTTGCACCAGGCCCCCTAAATGCTGGTCCTGCTATAGGATGCTCAGCTCACCATCTCTCCCATCAGGCTGTGGAATCTGACAAAACAAGGCATGGGTTCAGTTTGTCTCTTCAGTCCCCAGCACCTCCTGCACATGGCTTGGCCTCAAGTTCAGGGACAGTGGGCCAATGTAATACAGATGTAAAGGGCAATGCCTTTGGCTGAGATACTCCCCAGAGAAGCAGATGGGAGACTACTTGCTGTGTCACCACTGACAAGTCACTGTACCTCTCTGGGCCTTAGTAGTGGACAGGAAATAGTACCTGTTGTCCTTCCTGTTTTCCAGGGCAGTCGTGAGTCAAGGCAAGCACAGGGACAGTGTGGCATGGACACAGCACTCTCTCTCTTGGCTTTTTGGGGCAGTGGTGGGGATGCTGAGCGTGTGTCAGGGGGTGTCAGATGCCCAGTCTTCCTCTACCAGGACTGATTCCAGGCTGGAAGGGCCCAGGCAGGCACTGCTCACCAGACTCCATGCCTACCTCCCCGGGCCCACCTGGCCTTGTTGCTGGTCTTCAGAGGGAGGGGACAGCAATGTCTGCCCACCCAGAGAGAAGAAATACTGAACATGAAAACTGACGCACATTCCTCCGGACCAGCTCAGCCAGAGACTTGGCTCTCCTCCTTGGCTGGCGAGCCAGCCTCGAGCGCTAAGACTGCTTACCTCCTCCACTGGCGTGTGTAAATGTTAAGTGTTGCAGAGGGCAAACACGTTCAGGAAGCCCGAGCTGCCTTTCCATTTACCTTCCCCTCCTGTGGAGGTCAGCCAGCCCAGGAGACTGGATGCAAATTTCAGCCCCAGGATCTGCACCAAAGAGTGGTGCTGGGGTGGCCCCGAGGCTTCGGGTGCAGTTAGAAGGAGCGGGGACAGACCCTGTCCTTTGGGAAGGGAACCCTGCCGGGGCTGAATCTGTGGGAGCACTAGGTTTGGGGCATGCATCTCCATCCAGGCACTCTTTGCCAAGTTCCACAAAGCACCTACCAAAAAAAAGTGTCTTTCTGCTTTGGGCCGTGACAATTTCTCTTGTGTACACAGTTCTCACACTTTCCTTCATGTTGTCTCAGCGGAACTTCACCAGCAGCATTTAGGGTTGTCAGATATCCTTGGACAGATGGAGAAACTAAGGCTCCCATGCCCAAGGACTGGAGGCTGGAAGTGGCTCTTCCCCCAATGCTCTTTGTACATATCACGTGCATCAACTCATGTGATGGTACAGGCAGGAAATACGGCTAGGGAGAGGGGATTGGCATAAATGTCTCATGGCTGACCATTTGGGCTAACCATGTGGCCTATCTCTGTCCTGGGCAGTGCTTTTAGGGAATGAATGTTCTAGAATGCCCCTCTAGACAAGCTGGGGAGGATCCAGTGGCACGGATATAGATGGGAAAGTGTCACGCAGACTGCCAGCACCTCACCCTCAGGGAGGCAGGTTGTTCTTAAAAACAGCTAGTTCCCAGCAAACACCATTTCAAAGGTCAGCGCAGAAAGGAAATTCTTTCTGACTCTGTCCACCCCCGCGTGTGCGTCTCCCCCACATTTTTGTGCTCTGTCTCTTCCATCTGTCTGACTCGTCTCTGAACTATCCTGTCTGTCTTTCCTTTCCTCCAGGCCCCTTGCCGTCCCTCCCACCATGTACCCTGCCAGATGCTGTTTCCAAGGCTGCACACAGGTTCTTCCCATCCCCGGCGATTTACAGACCTGGCTCAGCCCAAGAAATGCTGAGTGGAGCCGGTGCTGTTCCAGGAGGTGGTGCCTGCAAGGCAAGCTTTCCCTCGGTCCCCAGGCTACTGTCTCCAGGACATGTTCTGTTGTTTCCGCTTCTTCTGGTGGTTTGGGCCTCACCCTGGAACTCACAGACAGATGCTCAGGGTTTTTTTTTTTTTTTTTAAACACCTTATTGTTTATGCTATTACAGTTGTCCCAGTTTCCCCCTTTGCCCTCCTCCACCCAGCGCGCCCCCATGTCCTGTCAATCCCCACATTTGTTGTCCATGTCCAGGGGTTCTTCATGTATGTTCTTTAACTAATCCCTTCACCTTCTATCAATCAGTCCCCAGCTCCTCCCTCCCCTCTTACCACTGTCTATTCCATGTTTCTATGCCTCTGTTTTTTTGCTCATTATTTTATTTTATTTATTAGATTCCCCTTATAAGTCAGATCATACGGTATTTGTCTTTCACCGACTCAGTTGCCCAGGTTTGAGCTGCCCACTTCCTGGCTGTCCCTGGTCCATCCCTCTGTGCCTCTGCTGTAACTCCTGGCTCTGCCTTCCTGTGCCTCCGCTTCTAGCTCAGTGTCTGTCTCTCTCTGCCTCTGCACATCTCTCCCTGTACGTCTGTCTCCGTCTCCGAGCTTGGTCCATGCTTCCACACACTCATATCTCTCTGTCTCTGCCCATGCCTCTTTTTAGTTCGGACCTTGTCCCTCTCAGGTTTAGCAAACAGCATTTAAGTGACGTGGAAGGCTGCAAGGACAGCCACACGCATAGTGTCCAAATCAGATCCCCCTCAGACAGCTCGGACCTACCCCGGGACTCTGGGCCACACTGTGCCCCCCCTGCCCCCCCTTGTCTTTCATGTCACGTCGAGGAAGTTTCCTGAACTCCCAGTGACACCGCTGTCAGGGCCCGACTTACCAGGAGAGCATGAATAATTAAAAGCTGTAGCTGAGGCTTGTTCTGATTTAAACTGTATTAGTGTTGCCAACTGTCCCGACCCATTTAATATTCATGCCATTCTTGGCTCCTTTAAAGAAAGGGGAATTTGCTACCTGATTTAAATTGTGCCTGTCAGTTTCGATTAAAGATCAGGTTGACCACAGTTTCAGGGAAATTAAATGAACATTCTCTTAAGCAATATCATAGAATTTAATGTACCAATTAATATCTATTGCAATGTGCTGTTGCCATGAGTTGCTATGAGTATAACGTGGGGCTCACAGGGCAAAGATGGCGGTGCCCCAAGGTCTCGATTCTCCAGCAATGGGGCCACAAGGGGGCCTGGTCTTTAACTGGCCTCTTCCTCCATGAGGAGCAGGAACTGCAGGAAACAGCTGTTGTTCTTTCAGGCTCAGGACAGATGTTGCAGCCTTTTGTCCAATTCGAATTTGGGAAAACTGAGGCATGGGGCATCAGAGGCTTGTTGAAGGCCAGTTTTCATTTGGAATAGAAGTGGAGCACTGGGCAGAGGGAGGACCAGCCCGTCGGGGCCAGGAGCTGCCAGATGGCAGTGAGATGCTGTCCTCAGTCGAGGGAGAGGAAGAGGAAGGTAGGCAGAGCTCTTCCAGGCAGGAGGGATGGGAGGGCCTCTGAGGACCTGTAGAAGCAGAGGTTGTTTACAGCTGAGGGGTGGCAAATAGGTGTCAAGGTGTGGGCGACTCCAACTGATTAATGACACCTGCCTACAGGGGGCCCTGAGTGTGGGCCATGGGCCACCAGCTGGGTCTGCGATGGAAGCAGTGCATGAATGTGCTCCCTGTCTGCCAGAGGAAACTCGTTTCCTCTTCTACGAGGTGGGAATAATCACCTGCTTCTAAAAGGGCAAGTGTGTGAGCTGAACAGGCTAACCGAGGCAAACTAAGGGCTCAGAAAAGGCTGTGCATCTCAGTGGTTAGAAACACAGGCTTGGGAGCGGGGTGCGATGGGTGTGAATCCTGGCTCTGCCACTTAGTATGTGCATGTCCTTGGGCAAGGTGACCGCTCTTACTCATTTTCCCATCTGCAAAACACGAATAATAATAATAACTTACCTCCTAGGGTTTTCATGGAGGTTAAATATGTTAATACGTGCATTGTGTCCGGAACAGGACCTGGTCCCAGGAGTCATGTGAATATTTGCTGTTATTAATGTGATGATAAAGACTCAGTGAATGAAGAGGATGGGGGTTTGCTGTTACTTGTACGTGAAATTGCTTGTATGAATAAGGCATTGTTTTACTTTCTCCTCCCCTCTCTTTCTATTTCATCTGATCATGTAACAGCATATATGTGTATGTGTGTGTACATATATGTGTGTGTGGATATATGTGTTATAAAGATAATAAATTGAACACTAATGTTTCCACCCCAACCTAAGAACAAGAACATCCCCAAACCACTGAAACTACTGTGCTCCTCAATAATTGTAATTAGGGAGTAATCCCTAATTTGGTAGGAAATAACAATTTCCTACCAAAGGATAGCTCTATCTGAATTTTGTGTTTGCCATTCCATTGTTTGATTTAAAAACATAAAACCTGGGTGTTTTTATCATTGGTAACAGGAAAAGGTATTTATTTTGTAACTTTTTTACTCAACCTTATTTTCTAAAATTCCTTCAAGCTGTTTGCATAGCTGCAGTTCATTCATTTTCAGTGCCATGAAGTATTCCATAGTGTGACAACAACTCAGATTGGGGTTCTCAGTGTTCAAAATGCAGGTTCTTAATCGCCATGCTCTGCACCCCATGACACGCTGCCCCTCTCCCCACAAACCTGCCTGATCACTCACAAACATCACATGCGGAGCACCGCATCCCAGTCACCTGATGACATTTTATTGAGCGCCCTATATGCAGGGGAGCATTTGGGACTGTCTAAAATATACAGGGGTCCGGCACAAATAACACCCCTTTTTATTACAAAATCATAAGCATGTCATTCTGTAACACAACAATATCACACTAAAGCACACCATATGACATGTTAGGTGAAATGTTCAAATGAAAACTATAAATTATTACACCCATATTATTACCCCACCAGTCATACTCAAGTAGGTGTTACTTCTGCTGGACCCTGTATACGTCATGTAACCATCAAACAGCTGTGGGAGGTGGGCATTATTTTATCTCCACTGGGCAAGCAAAGAAACTGCAATTTGGAGTGGTGGAATGGCTTCCCCCAATCTGCCCACTCAGGAAGTAGCAGAGCTGGGATTCAAATCCGTCTTGTGCCGTGGAGCCCATGCAGCCCACAGACAGCAGCAGGGGTGCCTTCACACCTTGAAGATGGTGGGGGGCAGTTAAAGGTTAACACATACAGCAGGTGCATGCATTTCTCTCCCACCCAACCCCATGCTAGTGATGGATGTTACGGAGTACTGAGGCACTGTGTGAATCTTCCTGGGATGGCCTCAAGGGCGTCACCTAATTTACTATGTTGGCTCCTGCCTGAGGAGTGGCGGGGAAAGTCTTTAGAGTCTGAAGAGAGAGGACGCAGGAGCAGGATGCTGTTGCTGTTTCCAGGACAGTCTGGGGAAGAAGATGCTCTATTCCATCTCTGCAGGACATGTCCTGGTGAGTGTGCAGGGATGGCTGGGGCAGCTCAGGCCACGTGGCTCATGCTGAGACCCTTAAGATTGCCTTTCTCAAATCCCTGCAGCTGATTCCAGAGCCTCACATGGTCTTCAGATGGGAACTCAGTTTCTTTCATTTACATATGTCTGTGGGAAAAGGTAGTCCTGGCCAGCTGACCCCAGGATTCCATTCTGCTTGACAGTCCTATTTCTTACCATGAAGTGGTAAATTGGCTCCTGTAAGGGTGGCTGAGCAGCGAGTGGTTCTGAAACTTCAGGGAGGGTAAGAATCACTAGACTGCTTGCTAAAGTTGTAAACTCCCGGGCCCCTCCCAGGACTTAGGGCTCCAGGTCCTCTGTGGTGGAGCCAAGAATGTGCAGTTCTAATAATCTTCTTGGGTGATTCTAGTGCTGGTGGCATCAGACCACACCTGGAGAGACATTAAATGTTAACCTCCTATAGTCAGGCTAAGCTTGGCTCTGCTGCATTAACAAATATACTCTGACATCTACGGTCAGTTTTGAATTGTATCACAGTCTGATGTGGGCTGGGCAACAATCCATGGGGCTTTCCTCCTACTGCTGACTCAGGGATCCAGGCTCCTTCCATCTTGTAATGCTGACATCCCAACACGTGGCCTCCAAGGTCACAGATCAGAGGGAAAGAAAGGGTATGGATAACCACTCAACCAGAGGGTTTTATGGCCTGGCCTGGCCTGGAAGGGATATGTATTAATTCTGTTCATAATCTGTTGGCCAGACCCAGTCACATGACCTCAATTTAACTGCAACGGAAACTGGAAAATGTAGTCTTCCTATGTGCCAGGAAAAAGAAAATGACATGGGATTTGATAAACATACAGCACTGTCTCTGTCACAAAGCCTGATCCAGTCTGAGTGCATTAATAACAGCAAGTTTCTGCACCTGCAGTTTTGAGGATGAGTGGCTGGCCTGTGTCTGTCGCTGGGAGGCCCTGCTGCTAGTCTTTCGTGTCTTCCAGCCCTTTTTAAAAGAGAGTCAGTTCCTCTTTAAGTTGGTCACAATTCATAGCATGGTCACCACTCACCCATCCTATCCCTATGGTGACAAACTGGTCTATAGGATTCATTTTTGAAAGACTGTGATATTGGGTAAAGAGGGCATTTCCAAAGGCACATTTGGATTCAGTAGGTTCTGTGATCGAGTAGTGATGTCTGCCATGGGATGGGAGGGACGAGTGTGGCGTGAATGCCACACATTTGCCATCTTTGTTTGGGCTGTTGTTAGAACTGACTTGGTAAAACCCACTCCAGCTTCTCTAAGCCCAAGTCTACCCTGCTGAGGGAGAAGTTAAGAATGGGTTCGGAGTGGCTTCTGGCACGTAGCAAAGGCTAGCAAATGTGCTGTTATCCCAGGTGGCTTCTCTGAATTCAAGCTAGTCTCTGTACACCTCTCGTGGTAAGACTCCCAGAATTAAATTCAACTTGTAGGTGTGGGCTCGCCGATGTAGCATAGGGTTTCTACCTCCCTCTCTCTGCCTCTGTGGGTATAGCCAAAGACTATGTTAGCGTCTCGGTGACATGACGCTAGTGATGCACATCAGTCTGTTTGCTAATCCCACAGACGTGTCTCGTGCATACTGCAGCCAAGCCCCGTGTCTCAGCCTCTGGGTCTTTGTTCAAATTTTCTTTACCTGAGGTTAAGACTGACCATTTACTCCTGTCTCATTTCATCTTGTTCGATCCATCTTGCAGATTGTCAAGATCTCCTTTTTATGTGCCATGAATGCTCTTTTGTCTGCTCTAAAATTGACTTTTCACAACCCGTGTGAAGACTGAGTTGGCTGGCGAAGATATTCAGGTACAAGAATAATAATAACAGTCATTTATCTGGCACTTGCTGTATGTCTAGTATTACATACCTTTACATACATTGTCTCATTGGAGCTTTATAACAACACCATGAGGTACATAGTATCATTACCATCATTTTATAGGTGGAGAAACTAACCTCAGTCCCCAGCTCTCATTGGCTGAAATGATACATGTGGGACTTGACCAAATCTTTCCAAAACCAGAGTTAATGCTCCAAACCACTGCACCATCCTGCTCGAGTGCAAGAAAGACCAAAGCAGAACCTGGTGCTACACTCAAGAATCTTAGCTGCAGACAGAATCTACTCCAGTTGGTTTAAATAGAAAGGGATTTATTATATGGATGAGGCAGTAAACAGAATATCTGGGAGGATCAGGAAGTAAAGCCAGGAGAAATGTCCTGCCATAAAACAGAGCTGTTCCAGTGAAGCCTTGTGGTCACCATCTTCCACTGATCAATTCCTATGACTAGAAACTTCATAGTGGGCCCTTAGCCAAAGCTCCTGTACAAGACCCCATAGCTACCACCTCACCTGGCTCATTCCCACCTTCCATGTCTCATCCAATCTGTGTGGCGAAACCTAGGTCACATGCAGGCACCTAGTCAGCAGAGCGTGTCGGAGAAATGTAACTTTTAGCTCTCCAGTCTCTCTGTAGAGGAAGACATGTCTAAAAGTGAGAGTGAAGTACCTATCATATTAGCTAGGGACACCTTGGGAATTTAAGGAAAATCCTGGGATCGTGTCCTCTGAATAAGCTCTGAATCAGTTCACATGTCACTTCTCGGATGAAGCTTGCTTCAGTCTCTCAGACTGACTCATCATGCCTTCTATGGCCTTCTAATTTTTTTTACACATACCTCTGCTGAAAACTACCACACTGTATTATATTTAATGTCTCTATGTCCACTAGCCCGAGCCTTCTCCAAGGCCAGGACCGTGTGTTTTATCTACATCTGAGGTGCCCAGCATGTGATCTATCACACAGTAGGCGCCAACAGGCCTGTTTTGAAAGTATGGATGAGTATACGGGTGTTTGAACAAGACCCCCTCCTGGCCTAGCTATTTTCTGAAGCACGTGTCCTGCAGGGGAGAGTGTGGGTACCATTGCTCTCTGGGCAGGAGGGCAGTGCAGAGATTTAGCCACTCTTCCCAGGAATATGTTTATTCTTCATTTTACCAGGATATTGCCCCTCTCCTTGGAAACCCTGGAGCAAAGTACACAGAGGACACAGAGATCAATCTGCCTCACAGAATCTTAGCACACTATTGATCTCATGATGCACCAGAAACATGGGTCTAGGCAACACAATGCCCCACGGCCAGCCCATGGGAATGAACTTCATAAACAGTAGAATTATTCAGACCCTTTGATCACCGGTGGTTCCCTACCAGGTCAGGCTCTCCCCATATTCATGACTGCCTGCATCCCATGGATGCAGAGACCCCTTATCCCAGGGAGTTTTCATGTTACCTCCAGGAGTCCCACTCAGTGGTCTTACTGTCCTCTTCTGGGTCTTCGCTACACACTGGTATATAGGTGGCAAGTGATAGAAACCCTACTTCAAAATGTAACCAGGAAAGACTTTGTTAGAAGACTTACATGATGGTTGAAGGGGTATAGCTTGGCCTAGGGGAGAACCAGAATCACCAGGTTCTCTCTCTCTCTCTCTCCATCTCTCTTACTCCACTTGCTCATTCTTATGTGTCAGCATTGTTCCCTCAAACCAACTTCCTCCATATGTCAAGAAATGACCACTGGTACTTTCCATGCCTTGCACCCCACTGTTTAACCAAAGAGAGGACCAGCCCCCCTTCCCTTAATTCTTGGTCTAAAATTCTCAGGGAAGGCCTCTGTTGGACCCAGTGCAGGTCTCTTGTCCATGATTAGGCTACATCTGAATGATTCAGAGTGACCATGGGGTAGGTACTATGATTTGCAGCTCCCCAAAAATCATATTATTGGAGACAGAGGAGGAGCTGTTATACCAAAGAGGGGGCAGCTGCTCCCAGAAGATGGGTGGGGTACTGGGCAGACGAAACATTGAGACCCCTCTAATCAATACTTGATAAGGTAGATCAGATGCTCCCAGACTTCTGGGGCCAAACTTACTGCTCAGAGCCAAAAATATCCTCTTAAATACCCTACATTAGTACAGCAAAATTGAGACAAATGTCAAGATGATCTTTCATGGACAGTAGTGAGAAGGTAAATAATTTCCATTTTGACCCAACTTAATCATGAAAGGAGCTTATAAGGCAGACTAGCCACTAAGTTTTATCTCATCTTCAATGGTTGTGGCTGATTGGAGCTCCAGGTTGAAGTATTTTCCATCTACATCCAGCCTTAGCAAGAAAGAGTGTCATGATCAATTAGTGATGTCTGCCACAGGCAGAGATATAAGGTGGTGAGAATGCCTTTTCCACTCTAAAATGCTCTAGAATAGAAGGGAATGTGAGATGGAGCTCCAAACAGTGAAAACGCATGTTTGGGGTGATTATCATCAACCTTGCTCACTCAGGCCAGTCTCTGGGTGCACAGCCGGCCACAGTTCCTTTCAAGGATGCCTCTGTTCAGCCTCCCCTATGCTCTTAATCAGGCAGTTTCCAAGGCTGGATTGCAGCTTCAGGTCTGCAAGTGGATCTGTAGGTGCCTCCTTACTTAAAGTCAGCCAGTTGCATTGCCATGGGGATCAGCTCTCCCATAAGTGATACTGAGATGAATTGTCTGTTTGTGTGGGCCTCGGCTCTGAGGACATCCTTCGTGGATCATGGTCTCTTCTGCTGCCCTAATTCATCTTAATGGCCAATTGTGGAGAGGCTCAGGCTAATAAAATGAGAGCCTCTTCAGGCCAAGCAGAAGCCCAAACTATGCTTGCTCAAGTTCTGGAATAATTGCAGGTGTTTGTAGTAGCACCTTGTTGGCAGCACAGCTGCTGAAAAGAAACTCTAATTCTAGGATTTCCTCTCAGTCAGGACTAATTAAAAGTCCTGAATCTTTGATTAGATTGTTCCAGGAAAAGAAGACAGCCAGACACTGAGTGGAGCTAACATCATAGCCTGAATCGTTCAGTTTCCCTTGTACTGATTGAAGTATAGGTAAGCTGGGCCCAAAGCTGGAAAGGATGCACAGATGTGGTCTGTGTCCTGTTCTGTCCTATGTGAGCTCAGGACTCAAACATTGGCCACTTGTGACCAGTGCCAGGAGAAAGGACATTGTAGCAAAAGACTTAATTGGCGTCTAGTCCAATGAGTTGTGAAAGTGGTTTTAAGGCTCAATTAGAGATATGCCCTTGACTTCTAGGCCTTCCACAACTTTCATGTTGCTAGAGGCTATATCCACAGGGAGACCAAGGCCCTTAGGATGTGTGTTGTTATCTAAAATAAAACAATTATGATTGATTAGTAATGTCTGCCACAGGCAGAGGAATGAGGGCTGTGCATGTGCCATCAACTGAACTCTGTCTCCCTGGTTCTCAGCCCTGTGGAGCCAGCCTTACTTATTTGCCTACCTCCTGCTGAGGGAGTCAGGGTCCTTGTAATCAGGGGTCACTACTTTGTTTTCCTGTTTCAGGTGGAGGAAAGAACTGACATATTCTTGGGCTCTGTAGGACAGTCTACTCAGGGGAGCCTCAGTTAATTCTCTCTCCTTCTCTCCCTGCCCTCCCCCTCCCTCCCTCCCTCTTCTCAGCTCTATATGTCTATCTCACTCCAACCCAGGCCAGGCCTTTTCCAACCACAAGTAGCCCCAGGATAACAGGCTCTCCCTGCTCCAGACTGAGACCTTGGACAGACACCCCACCCCAACTTGCACCACCTGGTTCTCTAAACCCATCTCTGAGGGTATTGGACATAAGCCAAGCCATGATGTATTCAGAGCATCTGGCAGAAGGCCTTGTCCCAAGAGACAGGGAGGCCCATGGGGAGGTTTCCAAGTCCTGTGCACCATTGGCTGTGGAGTCAAGTTTATCTGCATGTAAACCTAATGTGGCCATGCACTAACTACAGAGTCTCACAAGGTCACGAGCCCCCTGCCACTGGAGGTTTGCAAGAGGCCCTGGCAAATGGTTTCTTGGGGATTTCTCACCAGGCAGAGAGCCAAGCGGGCTTATTGTCTTATGTGTAGAAGGAGCAAAATGTTGTGTGTGAATTAACTGAACTGTGCACACTGGGTCCCTCTCGTCTCTGCAGAAGCTCTGGTCCCCTCTGACTATACAGACCCCACCCTGGTTCTAAAAGGTCTTCCCTTCTGGTTGTCACTGTTTCAGAGATTTTACTTAACCAGCAGTGGGGTTTCTCTAAACCTCATCTCTGGCAGTTGTGAGCTCAGACCTGGCTTCTGGCTCCTCCTTCACTCTCTCTGTCTTCTCTCCTCCTACTCCTCATTTTCTTCCCTCCTCCAGGCCTTAATCCTTCACCCACTGTTTTGCTTCCTCCCAGTCAATCTCCAGCCCACTCCCAATTTGCATTTACAATCAACCTCATCTACATAGAGCGCCCATCTGGTGGCTCCTGGATAACAGGCGCAGGTGTGCGCTACTACACAGGCTTCTGGAGAAGGGCTTGGCACCTCACTTTTTCAGCTCGGGGCAATGCCCGGTTAGCTTGTTGATATCGATGTTTAAAAGATGCGGGAGGTAGAGGGAATTATAAGCTTTATGTGAACAAAGAAAATATGGATATGAAGCTGTGTCAATAGACGTCTGATGTCCTCAGTGAGGGGGAGGGAGATGACCTGTTTTGGCCCTCCCTTGCATGGGGTTGTGATGCCATATTCTGGGGTAAATTGAGAGAAAAAGGATCAGGTTCAGCATGGCAAGAGCTACTGTGGCGACTCTGGGAGGGAGGTGCTGTCCAAGTCCCATTTAATAGATAGGGAAATAGAGACTTCTGGAGGTTCACAGACCATGTTCAAGGTCAGTAAGGTAGGAAGTGGCAGAGTCAGGATTTGACCTGGACAGTCTTCCCCTGGCCAAATTGGCAGGAGCGAGATCTAGATAGGACTAGTGCTCTGGGTCCTCAGTGACCTGTACCTGGAAAACCCTGCCAGGCAAAGCCCTAAGAGGTGCTGTGGAGTGCTTCATGAATTGGTATCCGGGCTTGGAGTCCTGTCTCTGCCATTTCCCAGCTGAATGCCCTTGGGCATGTTCCTTAACTTCTCTGAGCCTCTGTGCCATCATTTGTAAAATGTGGGTGATGACAGTATGAACTCCTAGCTGTTCTGAGGATTAAATGGGCCAATGTGTGTCTGGAGACTGGCACACAGCCTGACCCTGAAACATGAGCTGCTGGGCCTGGAGGTTTGTCTCCACCTTGTCCCATTTCACTGCCGTTGTTCTGGGGAGGCTGAGAGCAGGAGCCAGAGTGAGTGAGGGAGAAAGAGGCCCAACCTGACAGCTGCTTCTCCTTTCCCATTGCACGGTCACCTGAAGTCACGGGAAGCCTGTTTGCCTTCCTCTGAGGGGCCTGACAAGTGTAATCACACAGTTTAGCAGTAGCACCAAAGAGTCTCTAGATATGAGATTTGTTGCTGGCTGTGAGCAGGGTGGGCTGCAGGCACAGCCTCCAGAAGGTACCTGCAAGAGATTCCTCCCCACCTCCCCCAGTTTCCCAGCCTCTGAGCTCCCATCTCATCCCCTGCCTGCCTGAGCTGCCAGGCAGGGTGGGAGCAAGCTGTGTGGGTCTGGGCACTTTGAGCCTCCTGACTTGTTTCTGGAAAACCTTGTCAGGAAGGGTTCCAGGAGCTGCTGTGGAGGGTCTAGGTACTAGTGGAGCACCCTCAGAACTCTTGGGGTTTTGGTCTGCAGTTGGGATAGACGGCTCAAGGCAGAGGCAGCTGGGTCCTTCTTACTGCCAGTAAGTCAGGAAGAATGCAGTGCGATCCAATGCTTGTGCCACTCAGGACGAAACAGCCTTGGGAGAAATTACCTCTGACCCCTCTCCCCTGCTCCCCATGGTCAGCCAGGGACCTTGCTTTTTATTTCCCTGAGGAAACAGGAACAATCAGAAGTGAACTTCACTAACTCCTACCACCACTGCTACAGAGCTCCCTGCGCCCACGAGTGTACTCTTTCCCCTGTGACTATGGAGGAACCACCCCACTCCTGTGCAAGGCCAACCCCTGCTCCTGTGCACTGGACTTCATTTCCTTGAACTTGCTCATGGGCATGGCCTTGCAGTTGTCCTCTGGGTCATCGCATCTTCTCATCACTGCGGGAGCATCTCTATCGTAAACAAGGCTCTCTAATTGTGTCACTGATCTTTAAGGAAAACAAACAAACAAACTCTTTCTTGACCTCACCTTCCCCAACAACTCCATACCTCTTTGCAGAAAACCCAGAGAGGGTGCTTGGTGCTTGTTGGGTGCAGGCCTTTGCCTCACTGTCTCTTGAGCCCATTCCACCAGACTGCCCTGAACCAGGTCCTGGCCCTCCTCTACCTCCATGCTGCTAAACCCAGGGGTCAGGCCTTCGCCCCCCTCCTCAAAGCCCTTTCTTCACTTGGTTTCCTCTGCCAGCTTTTCCTTGGCACTGCTTTGCACGTTCCTTATCATCTCCCAGGGGTAAGGAACATCAAGGGGCCACAGGTTCAGGCTTCAGACCATTCTTCTCTGCCTGCTCCCAGTTCCTATGTGATGTCTTCTAGTCCATTCACTCTACCCTCCTACCCTCTCATGGCTTCCTCAGGTTACTCAGAATTAAATCTAAATCCCCACTGTGGCCCATAGGGCATGCAATGTCAGGCCCCTGTGATGTCATCTATAAAAGGAAATTGGTGTTAAAGGAACCACTGGGGGAGCAATATAGGAGGCTGTGCTCATGGCCACGTAGGGCTCGGTCCCCTTTCCTTCTCTGGGCCTATAGCTGTCCTGCTTCTTGTGCTCTCTGCTCCCTTGGGAACTTCCTAGCTTCGTCCCTTGTCCTTCATGGGATCCACTGACAACTGCCAGACCAAGCTCCTCCCCAGCCTGGGGCCTGTTGTCTTCCTTAGCACTTGGCTGCTCCTTACCCCTTTTTCCCACGGTGGCCATGTGAGCGGCTTGCTGTTTCTTAGCCAGGTCAGGCTTTTTCACACCCCTACACCTTTGCACCTGCGGGTGGGTCTGCCTGGAGCCTCCTTTCTGTCCTTCCTCCTGCTCGTACCTAGTCTTCCCCCAAGACCCAGCCCAGGTGTCATCTCCTTCAGGACGACTTCCCCGCAGCAGCAATGAAGGAGAGGAGCAGCCGAGCTGCTGCCTGGGGTGCCTTGTCCTGTGAGGCCCTGATTACCTTGGGGGATTTATAGGCAGGAGGAGGTCCTGTTTAGCAGAACTCCTCTCTGGCAGAGGGGCTGTCCTTTGATATGCAGCTGAGGGTATGGATGTCCCCAGGGAATGAGATGCTCCAAGAGAAAGGAGAATGGGAGGGTCTGTTATCTTTTGGGCTTTTGTTTTGAGAGGTGGGATGTAAATGTGGGGACAGGGGACCTAAAGGAAAGGCTGAGCCTTTCATCAAAACAGATCAATAACATTGGTTTGAACAGGTACCATATGATGTCTTCCAGGGACTCTTGTGGGCACCCCTTTGACCCTGCTTGCCTGCCCTCTCCAGTCAGAACCCCCACCCCCCAATTTTCCATTCACTTAGCATCCTCTATCTGTGGTACACTAACGCCTGCCTTGCACTATGACCTTCTGTTCATACACCTCTCTCTCTCTCTCCTGGACTGCAGTCCCTTGGAGGGCAGGGTCTGTGTCTTTTCTATCTTTATGATCCCAACTGTTAGCATAGAAGACTGGCATGCAGTAGGTGTTTAATAATGTTTGTTGATGGGGCGGCTGGATTCTTCCCTTTCCATATACATGTACATAGGCTGATTTTTCTCCTGTGCCTGAGACTCGAGGTCTGGAAGCTGTGCTGAGCTGTGTTTGTCATCAGCTTGCAGGGACACAGGTTAGATCACACACATGTCACAGGATGGTCAGGAGGCCTGAGAGGATGTTCTGGGCTCAGGTTCAGTGACCACAGTCTCCTCCTCACTGTGGGAGGTGGTCATTTTCCCTGAGAATCTACCTTTCTGTGAGAAGGAAGTTGGAGCAGTGGCTCCCAAAAGCCCTTCTCACTCCGAGAGAAGCTCTGGGAGTGGTGGACGGCTCCTGAGATTTGGAGTCAAAAGAGCTGGCTCATCCTCTGCAAGCCTCAGTTTCCTCATCTCTAAAATGGGCGCAGTGGTGAGGACTTAACCTAACTGGTGTGAACATGCTTGGGTAGCTATATAGGGCTTTGTTCCTGGAGGGGACTATAGGCCACGGATGCTCCCCATGATCACCACCTGCTGTCTAGCGGCTCCCATCTGCCTTGCAGTCTAACCCTGATCCATGTCCCTAAAGACCTCGGAGATCTTCATTCATACTCTCACTCCGTCTTCTGTGTCATCATTCATTAGTTCATTTATTCAACACTTTTATTGAATGTCTGCTATGTGTCAGGCCCTGGGGCTAAATTTGTTTAAAGTTGAATTAAACTAAGGATAGCTCCAGCCCTTAGGAGCTAAGGGTTTAGAAATGTAGTAATAGTTATTATCATTTATTGAGGCTTCTATGCCAGGTACTGAAGGGCTTTCATAGTGATGATCTCATTTCATGCTCACATATTACTGACATTGCCACTCAGGACCCTGGTGGGATCAGTCTTACTGAGTGCTGGGACACATGCTCCCCAGTGAGCCGCCCAGGACCCAGAGTGAGAAGATCTAGGGCTGCCCTTGGGATGCCCCCATGGGTGGAGCAGCCCTGCCCCACCCCACCCACACCACTTCTGCAGTTCCCTTTGTTCTTGCTCCCAAGTCACAAGGTGACAACCTGTGCCTCCTTCCTGATGAAGCTGTGATATGAGTCAACACTGGGGATTTTGTCAGAACTTCTCAGAGAAGGCTCTAGAAAAACCTTATCACAGTGGGATCAGAGGCTGCTCTGCTTGAAGTCTATAAAAGACTTTTGGGTCAAATACCTTACACTCACAGACTCTCCACTGACAGCAAGAAAGAGCCTCCCGGAGGTGAAGGTGGCTAGGATAGGGTTGAACTCTTACTGATGTCCCCTACAAGCCCTTCTCCAGGTAAGCTCTTACTTGTGTTTGCAAATGTGCTTGTGCAGAAGAGTGCTGGTGTGTGCAGCTACGTGCATGTGTGTGCATGGGACTGTTTGGGTGTATGTGTATGCATCTCTATGCACGGGTCTGTTGGTTAGCTTTTGCTGCATAATATTTCACCCCATTTATCACTGCCCAGGCAACTGTGGCTTGCCTAGGCTCGGCTGATCTGGGCTGGGTTCTGCCAGAGTGGCTCTGCTTCATGTCTCACATCCTCCTGCTGGGACCAGTGGACCAGCCCAGGCATGTTCTTCTTATGATGCTGGCATAAAGGCAAGAGGGCAAGTGGACGTGTGTGAGGTGTCTCAGGATCTTGTCTTGGAACTAGTGCTCTATCACATCTGCCTTATTTGATTGGCCAAAGCAAGTCACGTGGTAAAATGCAAAGCCAAGGGGCAGGGAAATATATTCTGCTCCCGCCCGCAGGAAGCACTGCAAAGCCGTATGAAAAAGGATGGGAATACAGGGAGAGGTGAAGGACTGGGGCCAGTATTATGTTCTACCATGTATGCATGCATGCATGTTTGCATATGCTCATGCATGTATAAGCAAAATGTTTGGGCATGTGCATGAGAGTATACAGCTAATAAGTGTGCATGGGTGCCTTGTCATAGGTATGCCAATATATGTGTAGCTGTGTACATGCATAAGAGTGTCAAGTTGAACAGGTACTGGTGTTCTGTGTGTGTCTGAATAAGAGCATTCCTCAGACATACATAGGTAGCACCAGGCCAGGCCACACCAAAAGAGGGGACAGGCCATATTGTGAAGTGAGTCAAACCCTCGCAGGAATGCCTGTGGGACTCTCTGGTGAGTCTCATGCCATCTGCATGTGCTCCGGTAGATCTTGCTGTGTTAGTGGCCCTGAAAAAATTCACTGGTCAGTTGTCTTGTAGTCTATTATTACCCAGATGTCTGTGTGTTCCAAACAATTGTTTTTAAATTGCTTCATTAGTCTGTCTCGGCAGACCCAATCCCGCTGCACTTGACTGGCTCAGATTCTCTGAGACAGAGCTGGTGGGAGCTGGGCTGGTGGCTTGCTTGCTGCTGCTTTTCCTACAAGGGTGTGCAGAAGGGGGTGCACCAGAGGAGACAAGGAGGGGTTGTCCCCTACCCTACAGAAGAGTTAGCATTGAAAGGTATGGCCTCCAGCATTAGAGATGGCAGGTTTCAAGTTCAGAATCTGCCGATTACAAGCTGCATGACCATGTATAAGCTTCTTGTGCCTCAATTTTCCCTTCTGCAAAATGGAGTCATTGTCCCGATATTGTGGGTTGGTGTGAGGAAGGAAGGAGATGATGTGGCATGCAAATAACCTGCATGCACAATGCCTGGCCCACCTGGCCAGTGGTCAGTGGCCAGACATGGGTGCCCCCTTCCCATCACTTCCACAAGCTTCTGATCTCTTTAGAGGCTGAGCCACAGTCAGGTCTAAGCAACTGGGTAGGTGGCACCAGTGGCCCTAGAGGTCCATTTGACTCAGGCCAGTCACTGATATTCCAGGTAACTTCACCTGAGGACCCACATCTAACCAACCTTGCCCTGCCCAAGGACAACCCTGCAGGCACAGGACCTTGGGTCAGGTGGCTTGGGCTCAAATCCCTGCTCTCCTCTCACCAGCAGTGTGACCTTGGGTTAACTGCCTATCTTCTTAAGGCCTGGCATGCCTCTCTGAAGACCGGGATAATAACAGTACAGAACTCATAGGGTACACTTTCTGCATAACTGAAGCTTTTCTCTGCAACCCCAAACTCCATCTTGCTCTCTGGGATGGAAATCAACCCGGATGCCTTACCCACAGACACAGGTCCTTGAAGACAGTCTGTCTCAACGACTCAGCATCGGGAACATTGGGCCCCATCATACAGTGCAGGGAGATAGCCCTGTCCTCTGAGCTGTGTCATTAGCCATCCCTTCTCCAGCAGCCAGGGTATGACAGAGATGCTCCTGACCCCTGCTCCTAATCCACCACGGAAGCTTCTTCTGTAAGTGGCCACGTAATGAGTATTTAGACTCTGTGGTTCCTGTATGATCTCTGCCACATAGTCTTCTCTGTGTGTTATTGTTGCCTTGTTTCAACCCTTTAAACATGTAGAACCCATTTTTAGCTTGACAGCCACACAAAAACAGGCTGCGGGCTGGATACGGCCTATGGAGGGAAGGGTGAACACACTAGTCAGTGATCTTAGTTCCTTAAAGGAACTTTCCCCTCATGCCATGAGAGGCCAGGCTCCCCGGGCTTCTGGACGCCCGGTCTTCTCATCAGCGTGGTGCCATTGCCACCAACACAAACATGGCTGCAGCACCGGGTAGGCAGGGGGCGTGGTCCACACAGCTGATCTGACTCATGGCTCAGATGGCTTTGTCGGGTGGAAATGCTCATGCCCATTTTATACAGGGGGTCAGAGCTGGCATTCCAACTCCCATCACTTTACTCCAAAGCCACCCCAAGAAAGGGCCCTGCATGAGAATTTGGAGGCAACACAGAAAGGGCTGGGAGGGAGAAGGAGGTGGAAGAGAGAGGGAGAAAAAATGTAGACCCTCTTTTGCTCCCTGTCCTCCACCATAAAACTGACTAAATGGCAGAGTGAGTTTTTGAAAAGCATGTTTAAATTATGTCTGATAAAATATGATGTGCATTCATGATTGTAAAAATCAGTTACAGAAGCAAATCAAGAAGAAAGTAAAAAAGCGAAAAAAATCACACAAAATTCTACTCCCAGAAACAACCCCAGGGACCATTCTGGTAAATGTTTTCAGACACCCCTGTCTGACTGTAAACACATATGTACGTGGTTTTAAATGAATGGGAGCAGACTCCACATGCTGTTGGTAAAATGCTTTCTTTCTCTCAACAATATGTTGTGGACATCTTTTCATGTCAATAAATACAGAGCGACAACTTTGTGTTAAATGGCTGCATAATATTTGATGGCATACACAGATAAGGCTTGTGAATGCAAAAGAGGCATCTGGTCCAGGGCGGCTTTGAACGTGGGTGTCTGTGGGACTGGGCTCAGACAGATCCCTGGTGCCGAAGTCATGACACCGAGGCTGCCAGGGTCAGAGTCTCAGATTTATCTTGTTAGGGGCTAGGTCCCTTCAGGGTGGGCCCCAACAAGCTTAGACTCTGGGCACTGCCTCGAGCGGGGCTGTTCAAGGGGGTTGGCGGCCCCAACTTGCTCCATAGAAAGCCATTGCCATCCTCTCTTGGGGTTTCTTTGTGAGGTACCCAGTAAGGTATGGCAGACATCTCCATTTTCTGCAGAGGCTGTGATAATCCAAACCTACACATCAGAAAAATGAAGATGATTATGCCTTGAGAGATTACGGTTAGTCATTAAAAGCGACTCACTGCTTTTGTGATCCTGGGCAAGTTGAGGAAATCCCCAGGATGCCGTCTCCCCACCTGTAAACTGGGGATAAGAGTCCCTAAATCACAGAGCTACGGCGAGGATTAAAGGGGATGAGGGAAACGAGCTGAATGCACGGTCTGCCTGGCACACGTAGGTGTTCAGTCAGTTGTCAGTTCCCCTGCTGTCCCTGCCATCTCTGCCTCCTCCTCCTCTGCATCCTCTCTGGAGACCGGCAGCTTTCCTCGACACCCACCCAGACAGACAAAGGTGCAGAGAAGCTTCTCTGGGTGGGATAGGCTCTCAGAGGAATAGCTGGGGGCTTAGGATCAGGCAGAAGAAAAGAAAGAAAAGAAGACAGGATGATCTTTGTTCTCCAGTCCTGCAGGGAGCTAATAGATGAGGAAATAGGAATGGGGGACTGAAAAGTAGACCTTCATCAATGGTGGGAGGTGCTGGGACACCCAGCAAGCCCACCAAGGGCAAGCATTTCTAACAAGAAAGTCCCAGTGGGGCTGCCCTGAGGAGTAATAAGCACCCACCACTGCAGGACTGTGGGCTTAAGTGTAGCTGACCTGAGTGAAATCTTTCCAGATCAGAGCCTGGGGCGACAGAGGTCAGCCTGCAGATACTCCACAGCCGGATGGGAGGTGGAGAGGACGGGACAAGGTGCTGCTTCTCACCTGCTCCCTGGGGCAGGCGGGGCCCCGGGTGCCTGGCTGCCCCTGCGATCTGCATTCAGCCCTCGCCTCTGACTAACTCTGCATGCAGCAGCCTGCTCCCAGAGATGAGCTATTTTAAGTGCTTCCCCTCCGCCCCTAAGGGTGCCATGTGTTTATCTTACTTTCCAGTTAAAAGGGAAAATCAATTTCACTCTTACCTTAGGAAGGTTTGGGGGTAGGAGCTGTGGAGTGGCTTCATTTCATTAAAATGGAAGTGGGAGTTGGGGCAAGAAGAGCTTCGGACTCCTAAGTGCCAATTATGAATAAACAACAGCCTGGGTCCATGGTCCACTTCTTTCTCCATCAGCCCAGACTGCGGGGCCCCAGGAGGCCCGGGGTTCACCTGCAATGGGAGGCAGAACTGTGGGTTACAACTTCTCATCCCAGAGAAAGGGGCCAAGCTCATCACTGGTGTGTGCATGTGTGTGTGAGAGAGAGAGAGAGAAAAGAGAGAGGAGAGGAGGAAGGAGGAGAAAAACAGATTGATTTTATAGATATATAAATGTATACGTATAAATATATATTTGTATGTAAATATATAAATGTATATATTTGCATATAAATATATATTTATATGTATACATTTATATACATATACATGTGGGGGTATATCTATATATGTGGGTATATATATAGATAGATATATTTGGGCATATATATATATATAGAGAGAGAGAGAGAGAGAGAGAGAGGCAGGGGGGAAGGAGTAGATGTTTTTGAGTCTTTGGTTTCCTGAATTCCCATTTAGAGAATAAATGCAACATTTATTGAGCACCTATTGTACTCTAGGACATCTCACAAAGGACACCTGAATCTCTGTCCTTGAAGAGCAGTCTGGGGGAGAAGAAAGGAGGCCAATAATTACTAAGATCCTAGTATGTGCCCGGGATGCCCAGACATTTAGAATTGTCTCTTTTAATCCTTGGGTCATGATCACCTCTGTACTGAATGTAAGGAAATTGAGCTGTGCCTTCCCTGGGGAGGACAAGGGTCTGTCCTGTTTACGGCTATAGCTCCAGCCTCTAGAGTTGTTCGGACGTTGATAGAACAAGAGAAGATGGGGGAGCACGTACTCTGTCTGCTCTGTCGGCAGAGGTCTGGAGCCAGCATTGTGTGTGTTACCTTGCGCTATCCTTATACCTGCCCAGAGGAGATAGGGCCTATCATCCCTATGAGGAGACCAAGGTTCAGAGAGATGAATCGCCTGGCCCAAGGTCACACAGCTGAAGTGATTGGACTCTGAGGGCTGTTGCTTCAGGCAGCCTGGGTTGGGGCTGGGGCAGAATGAGGAACACGGTGCTGGGGGAAGGGGGGATATGCAGTCAGTCCCTTCTCAGCACTCAGGGAATCAGCACCAGCACAAGACTTAGGGCTGCATCGAGATGCCTGGGCCTGAACTGGAGGGCAGGGGCTGCAGAATGTGAGTGGTCGGGTCACAGTTTGGATCTGGACCTCTAGGCCCTGAGTCATGTTCCTATACCTACTACTAGTACTGTAGGAAAGTCATGGCTCTGTGTGTATGTGCATACATGTATGTATACAAGTATATATGCTCATGTATGCATGTACGTATAGGCCTGGCATGGCTCTGAGCTCTGGGCACCATTCTCTTGGATGGACATTAGCTCTGGCCAAGGCTCCAGATCTTGGCTGGGCTATTCGAGGAAGATCTTGGCTTGTCTAGACTGGGTCTGGCCACCCTCCTTAATCTTCCCCTTTTATAGCACCCTTGGTGGTTCGCATTGCAACCATCGAGCTTCTCAGCAGGTGACAGGGATCAGAGGACCAGCCCTTGGTCTAAAGAGCTCCTCAGGCTGCCTCCTGCTCCAGGTGTAGAGCCCAGGAAGTGGGATTGCTCTGGAGATAGGCTGAGGCCGTCAGGTGGAGCTTTCTATCTATAGGGCAGGAGGTGCCTGATCAGAGAAGGATCAGCTGGAAGCCTCTGTTTCTTGTCTCCAGAAATTCCCAATGAGAAGAGCCTTTGGGGTTTAGAGAAAGAGGTTCCTTGGGGGAATTCTGGAGATGAAGTTTCCCTGCAGAGTGGTTAACCCCGTATGAAAGGTGAGTAGTAAACCTAACTGCACAGCCATGGCTTCCCAAAGACCGCCCACCCCAGGGCCTCAGTGGAAGCAGACTGAAGGCTGCTGGAGTAAGAGCTGGGGTTTGGTTAACCGCTTGTCTTTCCCATTTAGCCACTTATTTTGCTAACATCTATTGACAATCTTTAGGTTCAAGCTATTTTTAAATCTTACCTTCCCATTGAATGATACCTCCCATGCACTAGGTTGATGAAGAATGTAGCAACAAACTAGACGAGGTTCTTGTCCTCAAGGAGCTGATCCAAAGGGAACCAGACATGGAAACAGGCAGTTGCTCTAATGGGGAAATGAGCAAAATGCTGCAGGAGTGAATGTGCGGGGACAATTCATTCTAATGGGACCTGCAGGTGAAAGGCTCACTGGAGAAATAGGGTTTAGTTGCCCTTGAAGGGATGAGCAGGGATTTCAAAACTGCTGAAGTGGGTGAGCAGTGACCCAGCCTGTGGGAATGCCCTTGACAGATGTTCGGTGACCTGATGTACATGGTGGTCTAGGGGCAGTGAGTGGGCTGGAGCAGGGCAGTGTGGGTGGGAATATATACCAGGACCATACTGTGCTGAAGCCATAGTGGTGGGTTCAGTACTTGGCTAGAGATGTCACCCTATCATTCTGTCCTCATGACTATTCTCCAAGGTCAGCATGATCATCCTCAATTTACAGGTTAGGAAACTGGGGCCTGAAAGAACAACTGATTTGCCCACAGTCAGCTAGATAGTAAGTGGCAGAGCTGGGATTCAGACATGAGTCTATCAGACCCTAGAGGTCGTGTAGTTGCCTTAAGAAGAAGGTCACTTTGGGGGCTTCCAGCCAAGATGGAGGTGTAGGTACATATGCTTTGCTTCCTTGCACAAAAAGAAGGATAACAACCAACTTAGAACAAAAAACAACCAGAACTGCCAGAAAATTGAACTGTGGAAGTCAGACAACCAAGGAGTTAAAGAAGAAACATTCACCCAGACTGATAGGAAGGGTGGAGAGGACTTGTGGCAAGGCAGCAACCGGAAGATCAGGATATCCCATATTTGCATGCGGATAAGCTGGGAGGAACAACTGGGGAGTGAGACAGACTACACAGCCCAGGGTTCCAGTGTGGGAAATTAAAGCCTCAAAATCTCTGGCTGTGAAAACATGTGGGTTGCAGCAGTGGGAGAAATCCCGAGTCTCACAGGAGAGTTCATTAGAGGGACCCATGGGGTCCTAGAACATACACAAGCCCACCCACCTGGGAATCAGCACCTGTAAGGACACAATCCACTTGTGGGAAGTGAGGGGAGTGACTGGAAGCAGGGCAAGAGCCAAGCAAGTGGCACTGTTCCCTCTCTGACCCCTCCCTCACACATAGTGTCACAACGCCACAAAGTGGGTTGCCCCACCCTGGCTAATGCCTAAGGTTCTAACCCTTAAAATGTAACGGGTATGCCAAGACAAAGAAATATGGCCCAAATGAAAGAACAGAGAAAAACTCCAGAAAAAGAACTAAGCAACGAGGAGATGGCCAACCTATCTAATGCAGAGTTCAAAATGCTGGTGATGAGGGTGCTCGCAGAAATGATTGGGTATGGCTGCAAAATAAAGGAAGAAGGGAAGGCTGTGCAAAGTGAAATAAAGAAAAATATACAGGGAACCAACAGTGAAGGGAAGGAAACCAGAACTCAAATTGACAATTTGGACCAGAAGGAAGAAATAAACATTCAACTGGAACAGAATGAAGAAACAAAAATTCAGAAAAATGAGGAAAGGCTTAGGAACCTCTGGGAGAATTTTAAATGTTCCAACATCTGAATCATAGAGGTGCCAGGAGGAGAAGAAGAAGAGCAAGAAATTGAACACTTATTTGAAATAACAATGAAAGAAAACTTCCTCAGTCTGGAGAAGGAAATAGACATGCTCAGAGAGTTCCAAAGAAGTTGGACTCAAGGAGCAACATACCAAGACACATTATAATTAAATTACCCAAGATTAAAGACATGGAGAGAATCTTAAAAGCAGCAAGAGAAAAGGAGTTACCTACAAAGGAGTTCCCATAAGGCCATCAGCTCATTTCTCAAAAGAAACCTTACAGACAAGAAGGGGCTGGAAAGAAATATTCAAAATGATGAAAAGCAAGGACCTACAAACCTAGATTACTCTATCCAGCAAAGCTATCATTTAGGATGGAAGGGCAGATAAAGCTCTTCAGGGATAAGGTAAATTAAAGGAATTCATTATCATCAAGCCCTTATTGTATGAAAGGTTAAAGGGACTTATCTAAGAAAATGAAGATCAAAGTTACAAACAGTAAAATGACAACAAACTCACAACTATCAACAACTGAACCTAAAAACAAAAACAAACTAAGCAAACAACTATAATAGGAACAGAATCACAGAAATGGAGGTCACATGGAGGGTTATCAGTGGGGAGGGGGAGGGGGAGAGGTGAATGGGGGAAAAGGTACATGGAATAAGAAGCATAATTGGTAGATACAAAATAGACAGAAGGAGGCTAAGAATAGTATAGGAAATGGAGGAGCCAAAGAACGTATATGCACAACCCATGGACATGAACTAAGGGGGTGGAGTGCTGGAGGGAAGAGGGGTACTGGGTGGAGGGAGATAAAGGGGAGAAAAAATGGGACAACTGTAATAGCATAATCAAAAAAATGTACTTTTAAAAAATCACTTTATAAGGGTGATAGTAGGTGGATTGGCCTGAGGAGGGAGGACTGGCTCAGAGAGCCATCAATGGGCTATTGAAACAGCCAAGGCTAGAGTGATGGCAATGGGAATGGAGGGTCAGAAGGATGTGAGAAGCAGGGCTTGGTGAGGGCAGGAAGAGTGTGCTTGTAAAGCTGAGCTGGGGAGGGCTCTCTCCACCATCCCACAGAACCCGTGGTTGGAAGTGCCTATAAAGTCATGCGGTTTCACACTCCTGCTCCTGATGCTTGCATCCCCTTGGAAACTGCCTGGGCTTTGGGAATCCTGTGAACTACTCCATCAGGATTCAAAACCACCTCAGCAGCCAATCACACCCCTCCAGTACAGGGGTGTTCACTTCCTTCTGATTCTTAGATGATTTTGGATGCTAGAAAGGTCTCCTTTCAATTAAAAAAAAAAAAAGTCTTGTCTCTTAGCAGCCTCCACCCAATCAATCCAAATCTGTCTCTTGGGACAAGACAGAAAGGGTCTGATGCATATTTCTTATGCCCAGCCATCAGATACTTGATGGCCATTCTCATGTCCTTTCCAATTCTTTTCATCTCTAGGCTATACCACAATAATGGCAATCATGTGAACACTCACTGTGCTTTTTCTGCTCTGGGCACTGTGCTGAGAGCTTTGCATTTGCCATTTCAGGGGCTAGATCATAAGCAGCTTTGAAATGTCTTTGTAAGGGGTTCCATTGTAATCCCAAAGGCATGAGGGCTTGTTGCTGAATTGTAAGTAGGAGAGAGGATATCTTAGGAAGGTCACTTAGGTGGGCCGTGTGGAGATTGCCCTGGCTGGGGGGCTAGTGGAAGAGGCCAGGTGAGAAATAAGTAGGATCTGAACTTTAGCCACGGTAAAGGATATGGCACACGGGGATAATTTGACAGACATTCAAGGGTAAAATCAATAGAACCAGGGAAAAGATAGACATGGGGAGTGAGGGAGAAAGAAGAAACCAGGGTGTCTTAAAAATTTGTCCCAGGTGGATTCTAGGAGACAGAAAGTCTGCAAAGAGTATCTTGAGTCCTTGCAAGAGTGTTTAGAGGGAGGATTAGAAGGAGAAATTACAGTTAGCTCGGAGCATACAGAGTTGTAGATGCCAGTGGGATACTATTCATTGACTTATTTGTCTGTTCATTTATCCTCAAGCTTTTATTGAGGATCAACTATGTACCAGGCACTTTATTAGGTGCTTAGTTTATGAAAACTTGGTTACCCCATTCTTGAAGGGCAAGTATAAAACTTCCTATTCATAATTGCTATCTAGTAGAGAAAACCAGGTATGTAAACTGATAAATGTAAAAAGTTTTACACTTAACTTTTTTCAGTTGGTAAATGAATCGGCAAACTGTGGTATATCCACACAGTGGAAAATTTTTCAGTGCTAAAAATAAATGAGCTACCAAGCCATGAAAAGAAATGGAGGAACCTTAAATGCATATTACTAAGTGAAAGAAGCCAATCTGTAAAAGCTACATTCTCTATGATTCCAGCTTTTGACATTACAGACAAGGCAAAACTATGGAAACACTAAAAGATCAGTGGTTGCCAGGGGTTGGGCAAGGGGAGAACAAATAGGTGGGAAACAGGAGTTTTAGGCAGTGAAACTACTATGTATGGTACGGTAATGTTCGATACTTCCTGTTATACATTTGCCCAAACCCGTAGACTTTACAGCACCAAGAATGAACCCTGATGTAAACTGCGGGCTTTGGGTGATGCTGATGTGTCAATGTAGGTTTATTCATTGTACCAAAGGCCTCACTTTTGTAGGGAATGTTGACATGGAGGAGGCTGTGTATGTGTGGGGGGACAATGGATATAGGGAAACTATCAGAATGTTTTGCTTAATTTAGCAGTGAGCCCAAATGTGTCTAAAAATCAATTAAAAATTGTATTAGAAGATGCTAAGATTGAAATCTGTATACGGAATAGAGTTTTGGATATTCAGGAAGGGTTTCCTTATGGAGGTGACCCTCGACTTGTATATAGACACTAAATGGTGATAATGGATGTACCAGTCAGTGTACAACTCTGGAGAGGGCTCTAGGTGAGCAATCATAATTCAAAATTCACCAGATTGTCAGTGAACACCACGGAAGCCAAGGGAACCCAGAGAAGAGTGTGTCAAGTTCAGAAGAAAAGAGACATGAAGGTGGGATCCCAGCTATGCCAATCCAATGCCTGAGGGGAGAGGCCTTGGCAGAGGCGAGAAGGTATACTCTGAAAGGGAGGCAAAACATAAATAAAAAAGAAAGAAGGAAAAGAGAGGGACACTGGGCAAAAGGAGAATGAATGCTGGGAAGTGGAGGGAGGCAATTCTGTACGAGAGTGGCACTGGGGAGCTCAGAAACCAGGGAAATAGATAAGCCTCTGAGAGTCTGTGTGAATCAATGGACTAGAGCAGAGATATGCTGGGTCATCTAAAAATGAAAAATGGTTTGGGGACCAGGAGTACTGGACTGTGGCTTATTTTGTATGTCTAGCAAATCTAAAATAAGAATGTGTTGGTCAGAAAAAAATTGGTCACAGAGCAGAAGAAAGTGAGAGTCCCCAGAGCAAAGATGGGCAGTGCCCATCCCAGGGCTGACTAGAAGAGAGAAAACCTTGGCCTTCACTCTCAGGAAATTGTGTCCCTAAGGACAGACACAGAGGGCTCAAGCTGTAAAACTTTGAGTTCTCTAGCCTGAATGTCAAGACCATCTAAAGGGAAGACGCCTGGATGCAGAAGGCCGAGGTGGCCTCTAGTCCCTTCATGCAGCCAGCCTCTGTCCTGAGTCTGTTCACCACACACCTTTCAGTGCCCAGGTGGATCTGCTCCTCAGATGCCAGGTCCTGAGCCCAGCCTTTCCCAGTGGAGATGTAGAAGTTGGAATTTTGGTTTTTATCTCAAGCTGTTCATCAGACCCTCTGTGTGCCCTTTATTCTCCTCACCTGGTCTCACTTCACTGACAACATGAAACTGCCTCACCTCTCCCCCACCAAGTGTATAAACCTGCTGATATCCAGTATGTAAATCTATACTCAGTATCTTCCCTTCTGTTACATAACTGTGCCTGTCATGTCCAGCTCCCCTTTTATGCCTCAGACTCCATCCCAACTCACCTTCTGAAGGACTCTGCTGCTTCCATCCCCCCACTTTCTACTAGATGATCCTCAGCTGCATATGTGCATATTCTGGAACAAACCATCTTTTAAAAACTTTAAAAAACCCTTCAATGACCAGACATCTCTCTCCAGGTATTGTCCCATTTCCCTTCTTCTCTGTCCAGTAAGACATTCTAAACAAACACTTGCCTACAGTCATTACAATCACTTCTCCAACTCTGATTCTCCCCTTGATCTTTTCTACTTGATCTACCATTTATGTTCCACCAAAACCGTTCTTGTCAAGATTACCAGTGACCTCCATCTTGCCAAATCCAATGGTCGCTTCTCATTGGCTCTCAACCTTGACAGCTCCTCCCTCTTCCTTAAAACAGCTCCTCTCTCAGCAGCTGGAACATTCACTTTCCTTTTTTCCTTTCTACTCAGAGACCTCTCATCAGTGTCTTTTGCGGGTTCCTCATCCTCTATTTGTTGGAGGACTGACAGCTCTTCAAACTACACGTCTTCAGCCTTGACCTCCACGGAGCCCCCTGACTCACCTGTCCCACTGTGTCATTGACAGCACCCCATGGATCTCTACCCGGTCTCCCAGGTGGCATAGGGCCAAAAGTGAACTCTTAACGTCTTCACAAAAATCTGTGCCTCATCTCAGGAAATGGCACCAAATCATCCCTGTGCTCAATCCAGACACTCAGAGTCACCTTTGATTTTTCCCATGCTCTTCTCTGCTACACGCAGGTCAACTATAAGTTCTATTGGTTCTACTTGATATGACATTCTGACTCTGTCCAATTTTCTACATTTCTAAAGCTACCACCCATAGTAGGTGCAGTGGCATGTCCAGGCACTCATACCCCCGGCTGCTGAGTCCTTCTCCAGGAATTCCTTTCAGCTGAAGACAGCCTCCTTGCCTGAGCTATGTCACCTCCCTAGGCCCACAGTCTGCATCCAGTAACTGGTTGATACTCGGGGGTGAAAGCCTGACCATTTTATTTCAGTTGAAAACAGCTCTGAGGAGCTTTCCCAGCTCTGGAGCTTCCCTCGGGTGGGGCTGAGAGTGCTGTTGCAACTTCATTGCAATTTGATTTCTCCCTCTGCTTGATCCTGCTTTTTTAATGTCCCTACAGGTGTTGGTCCTGAGTGCACTCCTCAATAAATTATGTGCGTGCCAATCACATAATTTCAGCCTGTTTACTGGGAAACCTGACCTCCATCACTCCAGTCAAAAACCCCATGATTTCTTCCCTCCTCTCTGCAACAATAGCCATCCAACTAGTTTTTACTTTGTCCCTTGCCTCCCTATAATCTATTCTCCATGTAGCAATCAGAGTGATCTCCATAAAACAAAAATCACATCTCGGGCTCACCTGCTTTAAACCTCTATTGATTCATGGTTGCACTTGGAATAAAATGCAGTCTCCCCACCATAGTCTCCAGGGCCCCATGTGGTCTGGCCCTGATGATGTTCCTGCCTTCATCTCCTACCACTTGCCTGCTCTCTCAGCTGTGTTCTGGCCACACTGACCTTCTTTCTGTTCCTTAGACACACTAGGATTTTTCCCACTTCAGAACCTTTGTATTCATTGGCTACTCCCCTGACCTAGAATGGTCTCCCCCCAGATCTTCCCATGGCTGGTTCTGTATGTTCAATCAGACACCAGCTGAAATGTCACCTCCTCAGAGAATTCCTCTGCAGCCATCTAGTTTAATATAGCCCTTTTATGTAGCATTCTCTATCACTTTACCCTGGCTTATTGTCATTATAATCTTTACTACTCTCTGAAATTTTACTACTCTCTGAAATTTTACTACTTGTCTATTCATTGACTTATTTTAATCTGTGCTCCTATGCCCAGAATATAACGTCCATTGAGAGCAGGGACTGTGCCTATATTATTGAATACTTCAGTACTGTATCTTCAGTACCCTAAAGTGTGCAGGTGTGTCAGCAGATGAGTGAATGAATGAATGAATGAATGAATGAATGAACAAACAAATGAATGAATGAGAGAATGAATGTTACCAGGAGTTGGACTGTCAGGATCTGACCACTCTTGGATCATCATGAAAGAGGTTTAGATTCAGTTAGATTCTTCAGAGAAAGCTCTAAGCCACTTCAGTTACCAACATCAAAGGCCGCAAAGTCAAGTCCAGGATGTACCCAAACTATCCATCAGAGTCAGTAAGTAGATTATTGGTGACCTTGAAGAGAACAGCTTTAGCATAGTAAAGGAAACAGAGAAATTAAATTTCAGAAAAATGAGAGTTAATAGAAGAACAAGAAAGGAATACAGAAAATTCTTGGGAGACATTTGTTAGGAATGAAAAATCTCACTTGTTCCTGTTGATTTTTTTTGAAATGGGCTTTGTTTGGTTATAATCTAAGGGAAAACTGCTCATCTGAGTGTCGGCTGACATCACAGGCTGCTGGCTGTGCCAGGCTCTCTTCTAAGCTCATTTTTTTATTGCTATGTAGCAAATTACCACAAGTTTATCAGGTAAAGCAATGCATATTTACTATCTTATAGTTTCTGTGGGTCAGAAGTCCTGCCAGGAGTTTGTTGGGTCCTCTGCTTCGGGCCTCACAGACCACAGTCAAGGTACCAGATGGGCTGAATTCTCATCTGGAGTGTAGCTGGGGAAGTATTCACCTCTAAGCTCACCCATGTTGTTGGCAGAATTCACTTCCTTGTGGTTGTGGCACTGAGGGCCTGGCCTTCCTTTTGGCTGTTGGCTAGAGGCTTCCCTAGAAGTCCTAGGACCTACAGGTCCCACAGGCCACCTGCAGTTGCTGCAGTCCCTAGACGATGCCCAGAGCCTCTGAATGCAGCTCTTTCAATATGGCTGCTTACTTCATTAAGCCATCAAGGAGAGTCTGCATCTCCATCTTCTAAGAAAGAGATTTATTTAAAGTGACATAGTCATGGGAATGACATTCTGCCCTCTTTGCCATATGCAGATGGTTGGAAGCATGTCACAGGTCCTGCCCATACTGTGGGAGGGAATTACACAAAGGACTGAACAGCAGAGGGTGGGGAATCAAGGGTGCCACCCCAGAGTCTGTCCAGCTTGATGTGCATTAACTGATTTGATTCTCACAGAAACACGATGAGGAGGGTTTTGTTGTTACACCCACTGTATGGAGAAGAATGCCGGTGATGAGAGAGAAGAGATGACTGCTAGACAAGATCCCTAAGGCAGTAGGGAAAGCAGAGCACAAGAATTTTCCTATAATTGGAGAAGAGACATTCAGTCTTTGATGCTGGAGAGGAGGGGGGAAGGATCCAGATGTGCTTGGAAGATTGAACCGATATCCTAGGTATCTATCCAAGAGAAATGAAAACATATTTCCACCAAAGATGTGCATGCAGATGTTTGTAGCAGCATTATTCATAACAGCCAACAAGTGGAAACAATGCAAAGGTCCGTCGTCAGCTGGTGGATAGATAAACAAAATGTGTTAGACCCCTACAGTGGAAGGAAGGCTATCCCGCCACAGAGGAGGCAACTACGGCTACACGCTGCGTGGCTGGACCTCAGAAACATGTGCTGTGTGAGAAAAGTCAGACACAAGAGGTCACACATCGCATGATTCCGTTTGTACGAAATACCCAGAAAAGACAAATCTAGAGAGAGAGAAAGCAGATTAATGGTTGCCGGGGGCTGGGGTTGGGAATGGAGCGTGATTGCAAATGGGCTCAGGATTTCTTTCTGAAGTGATGATGTAAACGCTCCAAGATTAGAATGTGGTGATGGTTGCACACCTCTGTCAATACACTAAAAATCATTCAATTGTACACTCAAGTGGATGGATTTCATGGTATATAAATTACACCTCATAAAACTGTTTTAAAAAAAAAGATTGGCGCAATAAGTTGACAAACTACCTCCCATCTCTACAAATTGGCATTTTTCTTTCCAGTGGAGGTCAGGTCATATGGCAAGGGTAAGGACTGTGGCCCAGGGTGAGGAGGATTGTCTAGAAGGGACCAGGAAAAAGGGTTACCCAGGGTGGACGGGGTAGGGGGAGCTGTAGAGGAAGCTGATGTGTAGAAAGTCCTGGCTGCCAGGGCTGAGAGTCAGGCCCAGCAGAGACTCTGAACTGGACGTGTCCCCAGGCTACAGTATAATATTTTCCAATCTCGCTGCCCTAGGAGACCCAAGTGCCTGAGACAAAGAAAAGAATCATTGGATTATACCAGGCTTGACACTTTGCTGGATGGGATGGGAAAATAGGACAGGGAGATTGAGCATGTTGGCAAGATTGGATGGTGGTGGCATTGCCGGTGGGTAGGGAAGGGTACTGGGAGGAGCTGATGGACTGAGACAGTTTGTAGAGTTCAGAGAGTAGAGATCTCAAGAAGGTCAAGGGCCTGCACAGTGGGAATGAGGGCCCTCAGGGACAATCAGAGGAGGGTTTTGCACATGCTTTACTCTTCATGTCCTCAATTGTCAATGTCTTTCCAGAAGCATGGCGCCTAGGCCTCAGAATCCCATCCTGATGTGCTGTGGCCTGTGCAGGGGAGAGCAGGGCACCCTTCCTTTGGATAGGTGTTAGGTTTCTGCTGAAGCAGCCCAAGTTTAAATAGTCTTCTTGGGCAGTTGGGAGCAGCCTGAGCAATGGGCTTTGTGGCCAGCTTGTCTGTATTTGTCCCTAACTCAAGTCTTGCTTCCCCTCTCTAGGTGTGGTGCTGGGAAAAGCTGCCGAATTGCTCTCTGCATTAGTTTCCTCGTCTGCAGACTAGGGATCATAATAGTCTGTATCTCACAGGGCCATTGTCAGGATCAAAGGGGACATTGCTGTAAAGCACCAAGTGTGATGCCTGGCCTGAAGAATGCACTCGGAAAGTGTGTGCTGTTGTTGGTACCCACGGCAGAGAGCTGACTGATGCTGAACACGCTGGACACATGGCCCAAGAACTATGTGGCAGGGGCTGCTGCAAGCCAGCAGCTGTGTTTGGAAGCCAAGAAGAAAACTGAACATTTATAATTAGGACACTGGATCGTATAAATTTCAGTCTCCTGGTCTAGCCTGAGGATGACTGTTTATTCCCACCTCCTCCGCAGTACCTCCTAAGTCTCCTGCAGCTGCGTACTGTGTACCTGTGTGCAAACAGGTGCCTTTTGGCATCTTTAAGTCACTGATAGAAATGCAGGCTCTTGGGCCATGGGATGTTGCCTGAGGCTGGGGCCCTTGGATCATGCATCTAAGGAAGGAAAATACAAAAAAATACAAGCCAGTGGGCCCTCCAACACTTGCTTGGGAATTGGGGCAGGGGGTGGGACGGAGGAGTCCCTTGTATCAGCTGCCTCCCTGGGGCTCAGAACCTCCTCTCCTCTGCCAGCCGGACCCTAGGAGGTGAAGGCAATTTCACCCGGCCTCCCTCCCGGGGCGCATTCCATTCAGCTCGCTCGGAGTCCCTCGGGAAGGAGGATCGATGCTTTCTGTGTCTCCGGGAGACAGACCGCGCATTCCTGCCGGACTATTGACGGCTTCGCCTCTCTCTCGCATCTCCCATACTTCATTTGTGAAAAGAACTGTAATTACCCTCAAGGAGTCATTGGAGAAAAGTGTACAAATTGAAAAGGACTGGAAATGGGCACCTCTGGCTGCGGAGAAAACACTTTCAATATTGAACCGTTCTCTCCCGGGCCTGCGCATTCCCACTCGGTTGGCCCTCAGCGTTTCTGCCGCGAACGGGCAGGCTTTGTGCCGCCCTGACAATGGGCGTCTGACACGGAGGGCAGCGAGATTAATGAAAGACCAGAGTTTTCCATTTCTTCCTGCAACAGCTAAATACTTCTTTTCAACTCCTACTGCTAAGTAGCTCGGACAATTAATAAAGCCTCAGTTGTACTTCATTTTCCCCTCTCTTTTCTTCCCACGCAGTTGGCTGTTTACGCCGCCTTAACCTGACCATCCCGTGGCCTTGTTGACTGGTCCGGAGACCTGGGTCTCGCCAAGTGTGGAGAGTTCTGGGATTCGTGGAAGAAAAGGTCCCTGTTATGGGGCAGTTATCCCAGGACAAGATGCTGAATGCTTTGTCCCAGGCCCTGAAAGGTGACCTTGGGCCAGGGCCAGCCTCGGAGCTTTCTGCCCAGTGGCTTGGTCTGCAGTTGCCTGTTGCCCTTCAGGCCTTTCTGTCTCGGGAATGATATTTGTGTCCTTGGTCTGCTGTAACCAGTTACCACAAACCTGGTAGCTTCTGACAGCAGAAACTTATTCTCTCACAGTTCTGGAGGCGAGCGCTCCCAAATCAAGGTGTGGGCAGGGTGCGTTCCTTCCGGAAGCTCTGAGGGAAAATCTGTCCCCTGCCTCTCTCCTAGTCGCTGGGAGCTGCTGGCCATCCTTGGGGGTCACTGACTTGTAGCTGCATTTCTCCAATCTCTGTCTTGTTGACACATGACCTTCCCCTCCCTGCATCTCTGTCATTTTTCCATCTCTTATAAAGATACTGTTGCTGGATTTGGAGTCCACCCCCATCTAGGATGATGATCTCATGTTGACATTCTCACCTTCATTGCGTCTGCAAAGACCCTTATTCCAAATAAAGTCACATTCAAAGGTTCTAGGCAGACATATATTTGCAGGGGGGTGGGTGTGTGTGCCCACAATTCAAACCATTACAGGGCCCAATACCAAGTTCTGTGCCCTCTGGAATAAGAGCTTGAGCTGCTTCAAGTCCCCATTTTCTGGCCAGGGCAAGAGGCCAAAGACCATCCTGTGCCCACAGCAGCTCTCATGGAGCAAGTAGGGGTGGGCATGGGGCAGGCAGGGAAGAAAGAGAGCGAGCACAACCCACCACAGCATGGACTGTGGGGGCCCCTCCCGCTCATCTGCCCCCTAGCTGTCTGCCCCACATTGAGTGAACCCTCGAATTCCCTCTGGAATTCTGCTCAGAGCTATTCTCCCTCATCCCATTTCCTCTTCATCTTGCCTCCCAGCTCTGAACTGTCAGCTCTAGGACACTGAATTCAACCTTGCCTTTGACCCCTCCCCTCATGTTTGCCCTTGGACCTCTGTTCTTGCACAGACTCTGCTGGGCTCCCTCCCTGAGCCCCGGCTCCTACTGTCCTGGGTGACAATCACAGCATTAATAGCATACATTTGTAGTGCTATTTCTGTGCCGGGTGCTGTTCTAAGCACTTTATTTACATTAGTTCATTTAATCCTCACAACAGCCCTATGAGGACAGTATTGTTCGTGCCACCCACATTGCAGAGATTAGAAAACCGAGGCACAGAAGTGCTCAGAAATTTGCCTAAAGCAAGGTTTTCCAACCTCATCACCATTGATATTTTGGGCTGATACTTCTCTGTTGTGGGGGCCATCCTGGGCATTGTAGGATGTTTAACAGGATCCCTGGCCTCTGCCCACCAGATGCCGGTAGCACCATTACCCCCTCAGTTGTGACAGCCAGAAATGTCTCCAGATATTGCTGAAGTCTCCTGAGGAGTGAAGTCACCCGCAGCTGGGAACCATTGATCTTAGATCACACAGTGGTGAGGGCCAAGCCAAGATTAGAGCCCAGGAAGGCTGCACCTGGCCCACCCTCTACATCACTTTACTCAATGCCTATTCTGGGCTTCCACCTGTGCTGGTACTGCAAGTTCAAAATTAGTACTAAAACTTTTAGCCTATGCCTGATGAAATCTAATGTCCATCCTGGCCTTTCCCTTAGCGCCCAGCCAGGCTAACTGGGCACTGGGAGGAGGAATGTACACTTTCAAGAACAGCACGGGGTCTCTCCAGCCCTGTGTGGCTCCTGTGGGTGGCTGTGGCTTCTGGCTGCCTGGCCAGGCTCAGCATTTGGCCCTGAGCACGCAGCTCTGTGTGCACTATGACCCTGGTTCACCAGACACCCAGGTCTCCGGTTCTCAGGGCAGTGTCAGGGGTTTCGCCCTCATGATGCCTTCCTAGGGAAGGTACAAGGATTCCACCTTCCTCCTTAAGAACTTGAGAGGTTCCCACTGTGCTCACAGGGGAGGGGGTGGCCTTTCAAGGTCTCTTCAACTCTGGCTTTTGTTGATTCTAGAAATGGGGAGGGTTTTGGAGTCTGCGGAGGACTAGTCATTAAAAAGCCAAGTTAATTGCCCTTGGTGGCCAGAACCGCTGCCCTTGGCTTATGTCCATCTCTTCTTCTACTAAGAAGAAAGGAAGGTCAGAGAGGGTTGTTGGGCTATGTTCTCCCTCTTGTTTCACACACACACACACACACTCACAGGTGCACGGCGATTGTGTAAAGCTCTGCCTTTGACAAGAGGCCCTCTCTGCCTGATCCTGTAGTGAAGGAGAAAGGGTCCAATTGTGCCATCCTCAGGGGAGATGTGCCCGCACTTTCTAAACACACAGCAGCTCCGAGGCACTTGCTGCTTTTTCATCGTCTGCTATAATCGCTCGTTTTTTATTGGCACATAAAAGGGCTTCCTGTAAAACATATTAAAGCTTACAATTCTGAATGAAAAGCACTCGATGTAAAATCTCTCCACGAACGGGAACCGCAGGCAATGTGGGGCTGATGGCCTGTCCCCTGGGTGGGAGGGACAGAACCCCCCGGACCATCGTCTGGCTCCATCTGTATGAGGCTAGGGCTTAGGATATTTTTCTGGGGACGACACAGCCTGGCCAGGTCTCTGAGTCTGGGCGTTTGATCCATCTCCTATGGCTGAGCTTTCCACAGATGTTGTCAGACACGTACCAAGGAGGAGCCGAAGCCCCAGGCAAACATGATACACGGTTCCCAGATGCCTATTTTATTAGAGGATTCAGGAAAAAAAATGTTAGCTTCACGTGCAAACAAACATGGCAATATTAGGGAGTGAAATATAAAGGATGTGTGCACGTGTAAGATTAAAACAGAAGATTTCAGAGAATCCGCTCTGCTCTGAGCAATGCTGCCTTCCGCTCAGGTCCTTTGGTGGAAAAGTTCCAGCAGCATTGATGTTCGGGTCCAAGCCCTGACTCCTGTGCCATCAGAATCCTTTATGATCTGTCTTCATCACTGGGCTGAAAATATTTTACTCGCCTAGAGCATATGCTCCCCAAAAGCAGGCCCCAATTTCCCCAGTGAGAGAACTCAGGCTCAGGGGGGAGACCTGATTTTCCCAGTGGCATACAGCTAGCAGCCACGCCAGAACCAGGCCTGGAACTCCTCCCTCACTCCCATGCTGCCTCTGGAGGTTGCTGCCCTTGCTAAGGCCTCCTGGCAGAGGTCACCAGCCCCAGCTTCACCAGGCAGCATCATGGTTAGGACCGCAGACGCTAGATAGACGAAGCTTCCATTCACTACCTGTACGAACAATTACAGCGTCAGCTCCCACGTGTCAGGTGTGTACCACGTGCCAGGCACTCTCCTAAGAGCTTTGCGCGTGCTCATTGGTTTGCTCTTGGTAATGGCCCTGTGAGGGAGTTGCCATTATTATACCCCTTCTAAGCATTAAGAAACTGAGGCACAGAGTGGTGAAGCCCCACAGCCAGGACGTGGAGTTCAGGACTTGAACTCAGGCAATCTGGCAGCAGAAAAAGCACAACACCGCCTCTTAAGCTTTGCTGTACCCACTTATCTTTAGCCCAGTGTTTTCAATGACTAGTCCTGGGACCAACAGCATCAGAATTGCCTGGGAACTGGTGAGGATGCATATTCTCGGGCCGTGCCCTGGGCCTCCCGAGTCAGAACTGCTGGGGCTGGGGCCCAGAGGCCTGTGACTTAGGAAGCTCTCCAGGGGATTCCTGATCGTGCTAATGTTTGAGAATGACTGCTTGAGAGGGTTAAAATGAAACAATGTTTGTAAAATTCCTAGCACAGCATTCAACAAATGTTAGCTATTATCATGACCAGCTTTGTTTGATAAGAATGAAAAAAACTGTTGTGGGGAACATAAAAAATAAACAAATGCCTGTTCCTTGGTAACATGCCACATAAAACAACTTGAAACGTCAGGAAAAAATGAAAAGACTGCGTGCAAAGGCGTGTGGTGGGGAGTCGGAGATACTGACAAAACCATCGTGACCCACCTGAACCAGGGACCCGATCCAGTCCTGGTGGGTGCAGCCCAGTGAAGGGGCAAGCCCACTTTGTCCCTGGGAGGATGCCTTGGCCTCCTCCGTGGACCCAATGTGGTTTGTTTGATACTCCGGCCAGCTGATTGGCTGGCGGGTTTCAGATCCAGGCACAACTGGGTCCCCTCCTGGGCACCCCATTCATTGTCCACATGGCCTCCTGGCTCAAGAACAAGAATGCCACAGCCCCTGGCCACCTGTGCTGGCTCAGGTATCATGGAGACCCTTCCCTTCAGATGTGATCTGCCCCTTGTAACTATGTGTCGCCTTCAGTAATGATGTGTCTTCCCTTGCTCAGGCTGGATGTGTAATTGGCCTGGCATTACCCAGCAGCCTCTGGGGAATTGGTTCTGTCAGGAGTGGAACAAACTTATCTGTTTAGTCTGAATTATGTCACTGTGTGCTCACTGTAAATCTGACCTCCTTCCATAAGCCCTGGGCCTGCATGGATTTGTGAATAATGTTACCACCACAATTATCTTACAATTTTGAATCTTCACTGGCAAACTGATGCATAATTTGCTGCGAGAACCTGCCCATATCAGGACTTCAAACAAAGACTCTCTAATCAGGCCGGGAGCTGGTTCCCAGTCACTGGAGAAAGGCTGGAGAGCCCTGTATTTGGGGGATTAAAGATGGGCTTCCTACCCCAACCCCCAGGCCACACCCCCTGCCTGGAGCTTCCATCTCACGGGGACCTTTGCAGTACTCTCCAGGCTAGTTTTTCCCATCAGCTTAGTGTTTTCAGTTCATTTCCACTTTTATACCTGAGAGTGGAGGGTGATGATGGTTTTATTTCCTCTCTTCCTGCTTCTAGAACAATGGCCCCTAAACTCTGCACCTTCTAGTACAGGATGTCTAGCCCAGTCCATAGAGATGGCCCATTCCACCATTAAAAAAAATTTTATCTTCACCTGAGGATATTTCTTCATTGCTTTTTTAGAGAGAGAAAAGGAGGGAGTGAGGGAGAGAGAAGAACATCGATGCACGAGAGAAGCATTGATGCATTGCCTCCCATTTGTGTCCAGTTTGGGGATTGAACCTGCAACCTAAGTATGTGCCCTGACCAGGAATTGAACCTGCAGCCTTTTGGTTATGGGATGATACTGCAACTAGCTGAGCCGCACCAGCCAGGGCTCCAGCATTTTTAAATGTCTGTCCCCCCAAGGTCCTGGAGGCCCTCCGGGGTTGGGCTGGGGGTCAGCAAATGGGTTGGGGGGTGCTCCAGGCTCTTCCACGTCATTCAGGGCAGCTCCCCTTTATTTACTTCAACATCGGGGTTCTGTCTGAATCAAAGGATTCAGCTGTTAAATTCTAAACACCCGTGGCCTTACCTCACCCCTTTGTTTTACAGAATGTGAATTTGAGGCTCAGGGGAAAGTGGCTTCGCTGGGTAGACTCTCCGTAAAGCACACAGGTTAGAAAGTCAAATCCTGACTCAGACTCTAAGTGGAGGGGCAGGTCCTCCACACCAGCTGCTACCATTCCTAGCTTGCATGACTTTGAACTAAGGCTTCTTCTCCTCTTCAAGACTCAGTTTCCTCCTCTATTAAATGGGAATAATAATAGATCTGTTTGGTAGGTTAAAGGAGGTCAAATGTGAAGTCCCCAACCCAGCATCTGGCACATAATGGGTACTCAATAAGCTGATGTGTTAGCTCATATAGTAACTTAAGTCTGCTAAATCCCAGCCACAAGAAGACACATCAGAAACTATTTGGTGGCAGCGTCTGTCTTTAAGGAAAGAGGAAAGTGGTGTGGGCTGAGCGCCTAACAGCTGCCAGCCTTCAATCCTTTCATCTTGCCAGTTGGTTAGCACGTGGGTCTTCTCGTCTGCATTTCGCAGGAAGGAAATGGCAGCTCCAAGTGGCAGGTTGACCTGGACAGGCTCCAGACGCGGTTCCACCTTCCCTAGTCCATGCTAGGCTGGCAGGAGCTTCTCAGCAATTTTAGCTGAAAGGACTCTGTGGGCCCCCTGTCTGGGCTGTGAGCAGTTTCCTTAAACCCCGTTAGCTGTTTTCCCAAGTTCCTCCTATTAGCAGACTTCGTCTCTTCACCGCCTTTGACTGTGTTGGCTTTCCAGCACTCCACCCCTGCACACTGTGTGGTTCTATTAGCTGCCCCACCCCCCAGTTTTGTTTTAACATCCTTCCTACTTTCATAAGAGATGAAAGAGACTCCTGAAGGGCTTGACATGGGGGAGGGAGCACCCAGTAGAGCAGATGGCTCCATTCTTTGCAAACTTGAAGGCTGTAGACAAGAGGAAGTTGTTCTTTCTCCCTGCACAGAGGGGAGGGGCTGCCCATGCCCTTATCCATGCCTTCATTTAACTGATGTCCATCAGGCACCTCCAGGCACTGAGAGCACAGCTATGGATGGGACAGACCTGGTCTCTGCCCCTTGGGACTTGGAGTCTGGTGGGGCGTGGGGAGGGCAGATAACCGGCTGTGGGAGGACTGAGCATTACCTGTCCTGTTGTGGCTCCTGGAAGCACCTCCCTGGGGTGCTCCAGCACCCAGCTCAGGGTGTGGTCCAGAGGGGGTCTTGGTAAAGATGCTGAATATTTGTAAGAAATAACAGTAGCACCAGCTCATCACTTACTTGCCCAGTCCTTCCCGGAGTCCACAGCCACTGTCTGCAGAGACCTGGTGTCTTTCCGAGGAGCATCTCCATGGCGCAGGTACAGGACAGCTCTTCGGGGTTTGCTGTGCTTGCCTTCAGGATGGTGTTCCATTCCCAGGCTGTGAGGGGCACCCCTTTCCCGGAGTCATCTGGGATCTCAGAGCTCTCGGGTTGGAGGAGCAGAAGAAATGAAACTCTTGCCATTTTTAATACGTACAGTCACATGTCCATACAGGCACGGTTCCTGCCATACACACCTGCACACAGACTTGTGTGTGCAAGTGTGGGCATTCAGACAGATGTGCTTCCCTACTCAGAGGTATGGAGAAGTGTACACACACACACACACACACAGCATAGATTCATCAGTTACTTCATTCTTGTTGAAAACCTACTACACACCAGACACCACACTACGCACAGAGGACAGCAGTTACAAAGAGACACTCCCTACCTCGTGGAGACGAAGAACAGACAAGTTAACACACAAATAAATATACGATAACAAATGGCAATACGTGCACTGAAGGGCAATAATAGGTCGTTGTGAGAGAAAATAGCAAGAAGTATGTCCTTTAAGTTGGATGAGAAGGTAAATAGCAGGACTGCGTGTCTCAGGCGTGGGAGCCCACGCAGAGGTCTGGAGGAAGGGAGGAGCACCAGGCACTCAAGGAGCCAAAAGATGGGGTTGGTGTTCATCTGCATATACACCACGTGTGCGCACGTACAGAGAAGTCTACACACAGATGCACACGTGCACCAAGCATACGTACCACACACGTATGCACACGATGGGGCACATGTACCTGCACAGACAAACACACAGACACACGTGCTCACACAAATACACAGAGGTGTGCATGCAGCAGAACAGGGAGCTGCATGCATCGTGATGGCATTGGGAGAAATACGCACAAACAAACAGGAGAACACACCAAGAGGCACCTGGCACACAGATGAGTGTGCACATAAGTACACATGTGCCCCTGTGCACACACACGAATTAGTGTGTACCATATCTGCCCGGGTCTGTGCACACTCACCCTCCACGTGGTAGGCACACAGGTGTACACATGTTACGTGCCGCAGAGCACCAGAAAGCTTGGCGATTCATGAGCCTGGATCATTAAAATCAATCGCAGTTAAGTAGCTAATCCCTCATTCAATTCTCGAAGTGTTTGGGGACGTAATCCATGGCCTCCTCCATTTCTACGAGGCTTTGAAAGGATTCTGAGGCTGAGGACACGCTGAGGGAGTCTGGGGCCTTAGAGTCCTTGACGCTGTTAAGCCTTTTCCTGCAGCGGCTGTAATGCAGAGGGGGTTTGGCTCTGGAACCCATTTTTCTCTGCCTTTCTTCAGAGATTAGACAAGTGCCCACTGGCCACTGAGGCTAGCCTAAGCTCCCTGGGGCATGGAAGTCTTTCTTTTTCTAGTCAGGGAGGGTCTGGACATCCCTCTCCCCTGATGGATAAACATGTGACCCAGCCAAGGTCCAAACGATTCAGTCCAAGTAAATTAATTAGCTACTAAAATAAAATAAACCTTAGCAAAAGCAAGTGAAACCTGTTTCAGCCACCCGGACAGAGGAGCAGAGAGTTACTATAATGGGTCTGCACCTCAGTTTTGTCATCTGTGAAATGGGTTTTGTCATCTGCCACCTGGGCCCCCACCCCCCTGGGAAGTTTGGAAGACAAATGAGATCATGGACTTGCAGGTCCTTTGCTGGACCTCTGAGGTTCCTCTATGACCTCACCCTGCTTACCACCCTCTCGGACCTCACTGTCGGCCTCCCCTTCCACTCCAAATCCCTCTACACTGCAGTCTAGGTACACAGAACAACTCGGCCCTCCGCAAACGCGCCCTGCCCTTCTTTGCCGCCACACCTTGCTCGGGCTGTTTTCTCTCCTTGGACTTGCTTCCCCAACACATTTCTTTTAACTTACAAGGCCCCCCTGAGGCACAGTCTCCCCGTGGAACCTGCCCCAACCAACCCAACAACACAGGACGTTTTCTCCTCTGGGCCCCTGCCGCTCCTTGCTCAGGCCCCTGCCAGAGCACCTCCCCCAGCTGTGACTGTGTCGCCACATTCTCCTCCCATTTGGAGATGCCCTGGCCATCTCTGCCCCGCCAGGTGTTCTGTGAGAGTCTGTCAGATCATTAAACACAATGAAAATGTAAGATCGGGGGATGGATTTTAAAAGACAACAACTTATTTAAAAACCCAGATGCAGAGTTCCACTTTGGGAAAAAACTGCCACTGTTTGGGGAAAGGGCCTCGAGGCCCTTTAGGGAGTGAAAGGTGGGGCTCACTGCAGCCCTTCCTGTGTCCTGACGGAATAAGCCAGAAAGTGAAAAAGAAAGAGGGGGGAAAGAGGTGTACTGTGGAGAGAAAGGAACGGACAATGTGGCAGGATACTGGGTTCCTGGGAGGAATAGCCAAAGTCTCTCAGATTTTCTGTCCACACTGTGCGTACCAGCATGAATTCCACCCCAGCCCTTCCCGGACTCCGGGCAAGTTGGGGCACAAGGGTGCCTTGCGTTGGTGGTGCTTAGAAGACACCCAGGAGAAGGGCTGCGTTGGGCGCCAGGCGGCAGAAGCCAGCTGTTCCTGGAGAGAGGTGCCGGGCAGAACCGAGCTCAGCAGGAAATCCCAGGGAGAGGCAGCCATGACTACCTGTCTGCACCAGGGGGTGGGAATCCGGGGTATCCCCCTAAACCCCCTCCCCAGTGGGTAGGTGGGGTGCAAGTCCAGCCACCAGTCTGGAGGCCTTGGGGACCCTGGACAGCTGAGAGGTCAATAGGGTGATAACAGGAATCACTGGTCTGAAGAATTGCTGTGGCCTGGGCCGTAGGAGGGGGCACTGGGGAGGGTCCTGGGGCTGGTAGGGCTGGGATTAGTTCTCAGAGAGGAGGAGGATTTAAAGGAACACTGCAACTGCTGGGGCTTCTCAGGGGACAAAGGGGAGCTATGACAGGGACTTGCAGGCCCAGGGCAAGGGCAGCCTACCAGGGACCCGTTCATACCTGTCCCTGGCCAGCGTGGGCGGAGACTCCCTGGAGGCAGCCCTGACTGTGCAGGGGCCTCTGCCACACCCTTGTGGCTGCTGCCTCCTCCCCGGGGTTCACACAGGGAGCAGGAGGCTCCAAACACGCCCGTCACGCCTGCCCCTGGGGAAGCCGAGCGGTGCTCGCTCCACTCAGTCATTCGGCACGTCTGTTAAATTAGATTGAGCAATTACTCGAGATTTAGAGGCAGAGTGACGGAGCTGGAGGAAGGCATGTCAGGGAAGTGGAATGCAAATGCGTCTCTCAGGTCACACGGGCTGGTCCTTACTTCCTCAGCCCAGCACCCGATGGCAGAGCCCACACATAGCCACTGAGCCGTTCGCGTCTCTGATGGGGCAGCTCAGGCCAGCCTAGGATGGAACTCTCAGGAATGGACCAGCGAGAAAACCTCAGCCGGGGAGGGAGACAGCTGGAGGGTTTGCTGCTGGTCGATCAGAGAGGAAGGTGCAAGGAGTGGGCCTAACATATGGAGCAGTTTAGGAGAAACTCCTCAGGGACTGTGCCCAGGAAAGGAAAGGAAAACAACTCATTCATTCATTTGATAAATATTTACCGGGAACCAGCTGGGTGCCAATTCTTCACACTCATGGGAGCGTTCAGGTGAGCAATGAGGTTGGAATTTAAATGTCTGAACAAAGAGCAGTGATTCTGAACCTGAATAGTGAACTTTTGGAGTCCCAAGTTTAAGGGCTCTTATGTCCTCTTGATCAAGAGAACTTGGAGGAAGAATCCTTGACTTGACAGGGAGGAGGGGACAGGGAGAGGAGCCAAAGGTGGAAGTGGGAAATGAACTTGGAAATGTCTGCAGCAATCTGACTAATGAGCCTTTGGTGCCAACCCAGCAGAAGCGCCCGTGCCCGTGGCTGGCGCCCGCTACCTCTGCAGACAGTGATTGAGGCCCTTGCACTCTGACCAGCTGAGCAAGACCATGTGTGTGCCGGAGGAAGCGAGTGGGGAAGGGGAGAGGCCTGTGGGGGTGGGGGGAGTGCGATGACAAAGTGGGACCGAGGGTTCACCTTGGGCAGCGGCAGCAAAGTGAAGGCAGGGTTCTCATGAGTGTGAGGGGCCCGGTGCAGTGTCTAGACAGGGGCGAGGAGACCAGGAGCCGCTTCTAGCTGCGTACTGCAGCATATTAGGGGTCAGCAATCAGCCAGAGGAAAGGGAGGGGTCCAGCTCCGGGGCGGCGGTGGGAGCACCCAGAGGAGCCGGCTGAGATGCAGAGCAGGCGCGTTAGACACACAGAGCCAGCCCCTGTCTGACTCCTTCCCTCCATCCCCCCGCCTCGGCTAGGCTGGGTCAGGCTGGGGCCAGGGCCTCCGTGAGTCAGGCATGGTCAGGTCAGGGTCAGGGGCTCTGTGAGTGAGCGGAAGGGGTTGAGGAAGGCTGGGCAGATTCGGGGAAAATGTGTGAAAAAAATCAAAACAGAGTGAAATGCATCTTTCCCCCACGTGATGCTTTCTAGCTGACCGTGGACAAGGCAGACGCTCCCTGTGTCGCTGGCATAGGCCTTGGCCCATTTTCATGAAAATATCAGTATTTATCTGGGTTGAGGAGGTCATGACGGTGACTGGGGGAGAGGGGCTGTGTGTGGGTCTGGGAGAGGAGAGAGGGGCAGAGAAAGAAATGCCTCATAGGCCCAGACGTGTGTGTAGGGGGTGGGGAGATTTTCAAGGCATCTGGCACTAAGATAGTGGAAGGAGCCATACAGAATTTGGGGAAGACCACAATGTGCTACCAGTTATGTCCATTCAATCGGTGAAAATCGAGGCCTGACAATCACCTGTGGAAGAGGGTGCAGAGGGAGGCAACTTCAAACAGCGCTAGGCATGCATATCGGCATCCCTACCCGGGAAAACAGCCTGACGTGGCCTTGTAAAACTGAACAATTCCAACGTCTCTGGCCCAGCAATCCTACTCCTAGGTACTCGCGCCTGGGCCCCGGGAGACTCGGACCTGGAGGCTCAGAGCAGCAGTGTTCATAAAAGTAAACATAAAGACACGGGGACCTGGAAACGACCCAAATGTCCCATGCGGGAAGAATGGCTAAATAAATTGTGGTGAAACTCACACTATAGAATGATATAGGGCAATGAAGAATGAACGGGCTGCAGCAGCACAGTAACTTGGATAAATCCTGGTAATGTAACACAGAGCAAAAAACAAGTCTCAGAAGACTGTATACCATTTGATGGCTTGTTTATAACCATCCCAAAGAAGGCAAACTAAATGATAATTGTTTGGGCATGCATTGTGTGTTAAAGCTGAGGAAAGAAGGGAGGGAGGGAAGGGAAGAAAATGGGAAACAAACCCTGAATAGTTGTCTAAAGAGGGAGGGTGGGATCAGGGAAAACACACCAGTCCTCAGGTGTGCGCTCCTGGTTCATCGTTACATCACTAAACCAAAAATAAAATTAAAATCAGTAAATGTGGGTCATGACAGAATAGAGTGTGTCATGAGCAGAAGTTTCTGACTGACGCGATTCTGGGCTCTGAGGGACAAAAAGAGTGTGGAGCCCCCTTGGAGATGTCTTTTAAGATCTTCCTCCAGCCCGCCCAGTGTCCTCAGGATGCCCCCAGGTCCCATCCGGCCGCTCTTCTACTGACACCTCCCTCCAGCCATCACCCCATCACTTCCTCCGGGCATCTGCTGGGCTCAGCCTGGAGGGGGCGCTGAGGAAGCAGGGCCCCTGGGGGGAGGGGCTAGTGTTGGATCACTACCGTGTCCCCAGAGCCCAGCACGGGGGGTACTGCTGGACATTCAGTGGAGAGTGGATGGGGGGTGGCTGTTTCTGTGTCTGCCTTTGGCCCCTGCCCTCCTCCTGTTCTTAGTGACTTCCTGGACTCCCTTGCTGCACCTTTCTGCCCAAAGTCAGGTGGGGGACCTGACTGTCAAAGATCCACAGCCTCAGCAATTATAGAATTCCCACCACCCTCCATTCCTGCCCCAGGCACATCAGCAGCTCTTCTGTTCATTCATTGACTCAATGAATGAGGGCCTACTGTGTGCCAGGCACTGTCCTAGACCCTGAGAACATAGCGGGGAACAGAAGGAGCAAACATCTCGCCCTTGTGGCCCTTGTGTTCTTGGGGGGAGGCGGGTGGGCAGGGTGACAGACAATAACGAGACATGCAGGAAAGAGACCTAGTGTGGGATACAGGGAGCGATACATGCTGTGTGGGAGGGAGAGGATTTCAGGGTAAGTTTTAAAAAGAGTTCAGGGAAGGTCATTGAGGAGTTGATATATGCGTGACATCTGAAAGAGGTGAGAGAGTGAGCTGTGGGGAAAAGCAGGCAGGGAAGAGCTTCCAGGTGGAGGTGACAGCCAGTGCAAAGGCTCTGAGGTGGCCGTACCTGGACAGAAGAGAGCTGGGGAGTGGAGAAGGAGGTGATGTTAAGGGTGAGACCAGGGGGGCAGGTAAGGAGGCTAATGTGACCCCCGGGCAGGAGTCAGTGGTGACCTGGACTGGGATGGTGGCAGCAGAGGTGGTGAGAAGCGGTCAGGGTTTGGAGGCACTTTGAATGTGGAGCTGACAGGGTGGCTGTGATGTGGGGTGGAAGTGTGAGTCCCCAGAAGGATGGCGTGTCATGTGCTGAGGTGGTCCTCCACTGAGCCTGGTCTGTGGGCAAGGTTGAATGGACGAGGAAATGAGTGAATGGGCAAAAAATAGAGGGTGTCAGCCAGCTCATCTGATGCACGAGAGCTTGTCTGAACAATGAGGAGGGGCTGAAGACATGTGCCCCATAACTACAGACACATTTTCAAAGGGTCTTCTAGGGACAGTCACCCATCTACTGACTGGGACTGGTGGAAATTGATAGGAGGGGATGTCCAGGGCAGGTGGGACCAGATACAGTTGGGTTTAGGGTGCTCCTTCTCACACCACCCTCTTCTGCAGCTGCTTGTCAGCCCCAGGGAGTGGACTGAGGTCTCTGGCTTCGGGGCAGACAGCCCCCCATTCCCCAGAGGGCTCCTGGGGCCTCCCTGCCCTCTCTTTCAGGAGGTTTGGTTCAGCCCATTCATTTTTAAACATTCTTTTTTAAAGTCATAAGACCCTCTAACGAAACCTGCACTGCTGGCGAATCCCCAGGTGCATGGGACCCCAGGCTGCACAGAGCACAGGTGGAGAACACCAGGGTCCCCTTCTAGGCTTCACCCTGCAGACTCCCAGGGCACGGGTCTTCTTTGCTTACAGCCTCCAGTTGCCAATGTTCCCTGAGGCCTGTGACTTGGGCAACAAGCTCACCCTCTCCTCCTCCCGAGAAAATAAGGACTGTGTGAGCGCAGTGTGTGTAGATGCGGATTCGGCAAGACAAAGCACCAAAAGCTGTGACTGTTCTCTATGGGGATGATTGGGTTTGGGGACAAGTAGCTGCAGGTCACCACCACCCTGGGGATGTCATTGTTGTAGGATTTCACTGAGTTCTCCCACCATCCTTTCTGTGTTCAAGCACTTTCCACGCAGCTGCTGCAACCGTCTGCCTCTCTCCTCACCCTTTCCTCCCTCTCTCCCTCCCTCCCCCCCGCCTCTCACCTGCCCTTCCTCACCCCCACCCCCACCCTGGAGAAGGATGCAGCCATTCTGCACAGCATCACCCGTGAGACTAGCAGGTGCTATGGGCACAATGGGCTTCTGGCAAGTCTCCCCCTTCCCGCAGCCTCTCAGAAATTGGGGGCAGCGTCTGAAGACGCTGTTTTTGGCCCAGGCACCATCAGCCCAAACACAGGCATTTTCTATGGCTGCTGGGAAGGCGACAATTGTTTCCATTTAGCAAATGTTTGCTGCCAGCCCCAGTGTTTTCTCTTGGAAGCCAACGTTTGGTTGAGAAGACAATGCCTGCCAAGCTAAATATTTTCTCTGCATAAAAATCCCTTTAATTTTTTAATCATTTGGCAAACATCTCCTCCCTCCCCTCATCCTCCTGCTCCTCTTCTCCCCCTCACTCTGTCTCTGGCTGGGTCTCTGCAGCACCCAACATCTGGGCAGGAAGGGAAAGGTTGGGTGGGCCACGCCCATGTCTCTGGGCCCACAGATGGTGGGCTTTGTGCAGACACACATCTGGTTGACAGGTTAGCATTGGTTTTTTGGATGTTTTATCTGGGATTTTGAGGTCAATGCTCAGCCATTCTAGCTGCTGGTATTAGGTGCTGGTTAACAGAGGCCATGCAAACAGGGAAAAGGGGCCCTTACGCCACCCACCAGGGCCAGTGGGCAACCGTAGTTCCTATCACTCCACGGCTGGTGGTTAAGACAGCTATGGGTCACCCAGCCCCGCCTGCTTCCTGAGCACCCCCTGGGAGGGTGTCCCCAGCTCACCTTCTGGGCCAAGGTCTGAGGATACTCAGAGACAGGGGCCTCTCAGTTCCCTGGATCCAGCAGGGAGCATTCCCTGCCCCAGGGCCTGCTGTGCCTGCTTCCTGACAGCTCCATGGCTCAAGGCTGGACTATTCTCTCCCACTTCTCTCATGACACTGGCCCTTCTGAAGATGCCCTCCCATCATACAACCTGCAGTCAGGCTGCCTCCCCACTCCCTTTAAAAACTAATGCACACCTGGAATACCACAATTAGGACTTGGCCCAGGCCCCTCTCCCTGGGAGCTTAAATTTCCAAATAACAATGCAGAGGGTGAATAATAACGAGGCAGGACTTGCAGAATGAATGGATAAAGAAATCAGTGAATGAATGGGTGGATGAGCTAGTGAACATGTGACTCCATGAATGGGTGAGTGAGCAAGTGCCTGAATATGTGAGAACCCAAGTGAATAAACGGACTCATCCCTGCATCTGTGCCCAAGGGCAGAGCGTACACATTGACATTGGAGGTGAGGCTGACAAGTGTGAAATTATGTGGAATGCGTCTCCATGGAGCACCTCACTGGTAAAGGGCAATTGTGTTATTCCTGGTCGATGATTAAAGTGCCGCCGTTCACAGAAGGAGCACCAGCTTTGGAACCTGGGCCATTTATCTGGGTTTGATTTCTGGCTTTGTCACTTCTTGGTTTGTGGCCTTGAGCAAGTTGCTTCACTTCTCTGAGACTCGGTTTCCTCATCTGTAAAATGGGATGAATGGGTTCCTGTCTTTTGGGTTGAGTGGAGAATTTGGGGTTTGTACATAAGGCACTTGCTAAGTATTAGTTCTCATCTCCCTAAAGGAGAGTGAAGTTTTCAAGTCAATAGAAAACATTGCTTTTGGAGCCAGACCCGGAGTGACTGACGTTGCCTGGCAGCAGGGTGTGAAAGGCCACCTTTGGGCTCCACAGGAACATCTCCTCTCTCTGTGGAAGGACATCTGGGTACAAGTACCTGAGCAGGAACATGGGTGTACCCAGAGGACAGCACCAGACTCCTCTGTCTTTCCCATCCCTGTCCTAGCTCCTGGCGAGTGCTTGACATCACATGGGCCAGGCCACGATGGGTGGACTCAGGGCAAATCCTTCTTGCTATGAAGGAGGGGACTTCCTACAGAGAATCATTACTGGGTACAGTAGGGGCTGATCAGAGAGAATGCTCACTGGGGCTGAGTGTGTAATCACGAAAGGCCAGCAGCGGCAGTGAACCAAAGATCAGGCAACGATGTAGAGCCCGGGTGATGCTGACGAGGGCTTCCTGGCTTGTGGTCTCGGCCATGTTGCTTAGCCTGTGTGTCTCTGTTTCCTCATCTGTGCAACAGCAATCATAGCAACCGTTCCAATGCTTGGAACAGAGCCTGGCGGAGAATGAGCAATATATAAATGTTAGCTACTGTGGTGGACTGGATCGCAGTTCCCAACCGTTCATTCCCCTTCCTTGCAAGTGGATTATACAACCTCTCCCCATTGACTTTGGGGTTGGTCACATGACTTCCTTTGCCCAGTGGAATGCATAGGCAGGTGGGGCAATGTCCTGGTTCCCAGAAGAGCTCTTAGGAACATCCTCTGCTTGCTCTCTCCTCCCACCTCCACCACCAGAACAACATAGTCTAGATAACAGCTATTTCTTCAGCCTAGGACCTGGGACAAAAAGATAAGTGGAGCCCAGGTGAGCGTGGCCAAGTGCAGGTAGGTGAGCTGCAGGCCTCATGTAATGAAAGCAAGAAATCAATATTTGTTAGTAGAGGCCATGGGATACTGTGGTTATTTCTGCAGCAAAAGCTGACTAATATAACTATTATTACTATCATTACCTCCATTTTATAGATGAGGAAACTGAGGTGTTCTGAGGGGTTAAGCGACTTGCTTGTGGTTACATAGTAATTAAGGGGTGCGGATAGAATTTAAACCCAGAATCAGTCATTCAACAATTAGCAGCAGGCATTGGGGGAAGAGAGAGAGAGAGAGAAAGAGAGAGAGAGAGAGAGAGAGAGAGAGGGAGAGAAAGCCCTTGCTTTCATGAAACTTGCATGGGAGTGGGCAGAAGTAGAGAAATACAAGTCAACCAGCATATAACCACGAACATTTCAGGCCGTCGTTCATGGTTGGAAGGGTATAAAATGAGGCGATCTGACCAAGACTGAAGAAGAGGTGAGGGACTAGCCTAGGAAAGAGGACTCCCTAAGGAAGTAACTTTTGCATTGAGATGTCACAGCTGAGAAGGAGCCAGCCGTGGAGCATGAGAGGAGGACACATGAAGAGAGGGAAGAGCCAATGCAACCCCAGAGCCCGGAACAGACAGGGAGTGTCCCTGGAACAGAGAGGGCCCCCGTGCGGCTGGAGGGAAGGAGGGGCGGAGAGCGGGAGGGAGAATGCAGAGTGAGAGAGGCAAGGCAATGGACTGCTGTGTCGTCATCCTAAGCAAGGAGTCTGGAATGTATTCTGAGCACACGGAAGGGTTTAGGCAGTGGAGAAATGTCTGTGGCTTTGTACTTTAGAGTTATCGTTGTTTTGTATGGGGAAGGATGCCCGTTGGAGACTGCGGCAGGAGTACAGCAGGGGAAGATGGCTTGGCCCTGAGGTGGTCAGGGTGGAAATAGGCAAAGCCAACTGACTTGAGATATATTTTAGAAGGAGAAGCCACCTGTTCATTAGAGGTGGGAATGACCTTTATGTGACCTTGGGTGGGGATGGTACCAGATTCTGACCTGGGAAAGCTGGAGTTGGGGATTGATCAGGGGAAGAGCAAGAGTTCCGCATTAGGAGTGCTCACCTTGAGAGGCCTGTTTGCCGTCCGTCCGAGGCTGTCCTGGGCTGGAATTCCAGCCTGGAGGCACCAATGTGGGCTTCACAGGTACACAGGTATGACTTAAAGGGACAGGATGCCACCACCTAAGATATGAGGAAGAAGGCAGAAAGTGAAGGGCTGAGTCCTGGGCACCATGGCATTTGGAAGTCAGTTGGAGTTAGAGGAGCCAATAAGCAGTCTGAAGAGGAGCTAACAACGGGCCTCTGTCCACTGCCAAAGGTGGGGTTCATTATTCAGAAGGTTCCTGAGACCGTGCTGTCCGATCGGGGAGCCACCTGCCAAAGGTGGCTACTGAGCACTTGGAATGGGGTGGCTCCACGTTGGCATGCATTGTAACTGTAAACACAGCACTCCAGACTCCAAAGATGTAGTAGGGAAAGCAGAATGTGAAATATCTCATTAGTAATTTTGATATTGCCCTTGCTGGGTGGCTCAGTTGGTTGGAACATCATCCCATATGCCAAAAGTCTGTGGGTTCGATACCTGGTCATGGCACATAATTAGGTTGAGGGTTTGTTCCCTGTGAAAGGCAACCGATCAATGTTTCTCTCTCACATCAATGTTTTTCTTTCTCTGTCTCTAAAAATCAATAAACATATCCTTAGGTGAGTGTTAAAAAATAATAATTTTGATATTGATTACATGTTGAAATGATAATATTTCAGAATAGTGGGTTAAATAAAATATAGTGATAAAATCAATTTTTCTTTTTACTTTAAAAAATTTAGAAAATCTAAATTTATGATGGGGCTCACCTTCGTGGCTTGCACGGTCTTTCTATTGGGCAGCGTTATCTTAGAAGGACTGCAACAGGGTGTCTCCCCACACAATGATGTCATTGCTGAAGCACTGCCCAACAACACCCCCAGGACTCTCGTCCTCCAGTCTTCTGGACTCCCTGGGCTTCCTCAGCCAGGAGTAAGTGTCAAATTTCTCTGCAAAGACTCTGACAAGTTCTCACTCCAGCCCATTCGGACCTGTTTTTGCCTAGAAACCACATGCAGTTTTCATCAGAAAAAAAAATGCACACGACATGAAACTAGAGAAAGGAGCAAAATTTCCCTGATGCACTGCCAAGCAACTGTTCCATTTCCCACAACGCCCTGCAGTTTCTTCAAACACAAAGACGTTTGCCACATGGTCAGTGAAAGCATTTGGAAAAGTGTGAACAGACCATGCATGGTGTTGGGAAGTTTGGGAGCCACGAGAGTTCCCCAAGCCCCACAGGGGTCTGGGACTCTGCGCCTGTCTCCCTCGCTGAGAGCTCTCTGGGGGAGGGGTGCCTGAGATCACATACCTATAAATCCACAGCCCCATAGAACCCTGAGCTCACAAGAATTGCCACTGAGGGTCTGTGTGGGCCCTGGGGACACCTTGGGGCTCTGAGCAATTATTTCTCCTTCATGGAGGAAATTTGAACTCAGCAGGGTCAGGCAGTTTTTGGCAAGCATCATCCTTTCCTGCCTGCACACAGCCCAGCCTGGGCATGTCACCTTGGCCTGGGGCCATTAAACAAGGTGGGCTTTAGTAGAGCAAGGAGGATGCCCTGGTTCTCAGGCAGGGTCCAGCCTGAAGGATGCTCACAGGAAGGGAGTGCATTCATTCACTCATTCACTCGCTCACAAAAGCATAACTAAACGGCTCTGTGAGCGGGGCACCGCACTAGGTGTGGGGTAAGCGCACTAAATCCGGTGTCTGCCCTCTCGGGCTCTCAGGACAGTTGGGAAGACATGAAACAAAGAACCTGTGCATGTGCTGATCCTGAAAACTGCAAGTGCTATGAAGGACGGGGACAGGATGCTATGGAATCCCCAGCAGAGATATTTGAGCTAAGCTGGGAGACCAGGGAGGCCTTCCTTGAGGAAATGGCATTTGAGCTGAGATCTGAAGGGTGGCTTTGGGCTAACAGCACAAAAGGGAAACTGAGTGCCCCAAGCAGTGATACACCAAGCATATGCAAAGGCCCTATGGCAAAGGCAGCAGAGTGAATTGGAGGAATACAGAGTTGTGTAGCTAGAACAGAGACCACTAAGGAAAGCATGATGGGAGATAGGTCTGGAGAGGAAGGGAGGGGCCAGACCATAGAGGGCCCCCTGGAGACATTAGAGTTAGGCTGGGAGGAAGGGTTGACCCAATGAAGCCAGAGGCTGGAAAGAACAGACTTATTCATTGCCAAGGTGAGCAGGTACCTGGTGATGCAGGGTTGAAGCAAGCATAGAGTATGGTACTGAACCTTGTGTCAACCAGAGTCAACCAGAGTCATCTGGAGTCAACTAGATCTGAGCCCACACCCCCAAGATAAATTCTGCTTTGTGGGATTATCATGCAAATTCAATGATCTAATGACTGGGATGAACTTTTCAGGGTGTTGGTACATGGCCAGTGAACACGTTATTGTTATTATTAGCTTATTATTAATATTGTGGAGACAGAATGGGGCACCCAGACAGGGGGCTCACAGCAGAGCCGAGACAAGGACAGAATGGTTTGGGTCCCAGGAGGACCAAGGGAAAGAAGACACGCGTTCCTCCTGCAGTGACCCTGGCACCAGCTTCTGAGGCTTCCTCTGGGGAATGCAGCCACCCTCACACCTCTTGGAGGGATTCTGGGAGATTAGCACTGAAGGACCACAGACTGCAGAGCTGAGAAGATGGGATTTAGGGTATTTTAGGCTTCTCAGAGATCCCAATTTTAAAAAAATTATTGTTTTTTTTCAATTTCAAAGGTTTGGGGTTGTTTTTAAAAAGTTGCCTATGTCTGAAGAAACTTGAACAAAAGGACTTGGGGATTTGGGAGGTAATTAGTATACATGTAATATTTATTGGTTTTCCCTTACTTATGTAAGTAACACCTGCCCAACTTGGAAACCTGTGAAACACAGAAAGAGACCAATTAAACAACTGACCTGGAATCGCTGTGCACAGGCAGGCACTGTTCACAGACTCTGTGTAGCACAGCTGTAGTCTGAGTTCTTATTGGCACGTATACCAGCCACTGCCCTTGATCTTTCCACATCTGGTCTGATTGTGTGCTCACAACAACCCCGTAAGGTCATATGATTATTCCTATTTCACAGAGGAGAGAAGGAATGTTTGGAGCAGCTGCCTTGCTGGTTCAAAGTCATGCACACGAGCTGAGAAGTAGCAGAGCTGGACCCCACCCCATGCCTGTCTGACCCAGAGCTCGCCGGCGTCCCCTCTGTGGCCAGGTTCTGTCTGCAGGCACACCCCGGCAGCCTCGCCCTCTCTGCAGACACTTGCCCTCATGGTTCCATTTCCACACACGCACTGATTGCGTCCCCCAGACTGTTTTGTAGCCCACGCTTTTTCACTTGTGACGTATCATGTATATTTTCTCAAATCAGCGTATATTCTTCTACAAGCTTATTAATGCCTGCACAGCACCCTGCAGTTTAAACTGGTAGTGGTTCTCAGACTTTGGTCCAGAATCCTCTGGAAACTTGTAGGAAATGCAAATTCTCAGGCCCTACCCCAGACCTGCTGCACCAGCTATTCAGAGGGTAGAGCCCAGGAATCTGTGTTTTACAAGCTCTCGCGTGATCCTGATGCAGTGTAAGTTTAAGAAGGGACCTCTAGACTTTTTGGATTTTCCTTAACTGATACTCTGTGATAGCGTATTTAGATTGTTTTCAGGTTTCGGCTCTCAGAAACATGGCAAAATCAAGCACCTTTGTTTGCCTGTGTGTATGAAGATCAACAAAGTAGTTTTAAAAGAAAACAGGGGTCAAAACCAGCACAAAACAAACAAAAACCATAATTAAAAAAATGAAAGAAAAGCAGAAGAGATTTGGGCCAGACCTAAGGAAGCACTTTCTTCCCTGGCAGGACCACCTGCCATGGAAGCACTTGCAGTCACCTGTGGGGGCCACTCTGTCCTGTGGGCAGCCCAGGTGGCTGCCCAGCCCTGCTGATGAGCTTCAGGCCCTTTGTCTCCATTTCTGGGCTTCGGAGCATAATGGCCAAGATGGTTATTAAAGAGACAGCTGCTGTCTGGGCCCCCCAGCAGGGGAAGGGCAGAGGGGCTCAGGAGCTGGGAAGATGAATCTAGAGGGCAGGCTGGCCATTCACCTCCCAGCTGGTGATTTCATTAAGGGGGGGGGCCTGCTGAGACGGCTCTGCCCCTGCTCCTCACTCTTGCCCTGCCAAGCTGTGTGGTTGTTAGCCTGAGGCCAGCCCGGACTTCTGAAATAAACTTTAGGCTGTTCCCAGGAGTCTTGGAGGACGCCCTCCATCTGACGCCGAGTGCAGACCTGTCAACAGGGCATTTTGCTGCCTCTTCTGGAGCCCAGGGTATCACTAACGCCTGCCAGTTCTCATTCCCATCCAGCTCACTGGCCTGCCTATTGGCAGAAAACCTTTCCTGAAACCTGATGGGCCTGATGAATGCCTTAGCACAAAAAGGAAAGGAGCAATTTTATCGTCTGGCATGGGTCAGTTTTCTTGCCTATAAAGTGGGAGTAACCGTCCCCATCCAGAAGGACCGGATGCGGGTTGTAAATGTTAAATGTCACATACTAGATGGGCTTTTGATATCATTGCTGTTTTCTGCTGTTGTTGTTGCTGTTGTTTTTTGGTGGTTGTTTCTGGAATCTGCTGCAGCTGCTGCTGGCTAGTAAGGAAAGCAAGGTAGTTGGGGACATACTGACCTGGATTCAAGTCACAATTCTTCCACTTACTGACAATGTGACTGTGGGTGAGTCACATCTCCTTTCTGAGCTTCCACTTCCCCCGTAGCAAAACAGCGCAAGTAACATCTACTTCGCAAGGTGAACGTGAGAGCCACGTGGCCCAGCAGGGGCGAGCGCCTAGCATGGTGCCTGGCACACAGCAGGCTGCTCGGCAATGCTCATTGGACTCCAGGCTCCATTCTTCCCACTTCAGAGAGCTCATCCGCCCTTCTGCCTGGGAGACAGTGTGGTCAGCAGCCTGGGCTTCAACCTCAGGGACCTGCAAGTTCAGGTCCTGGCTTTTCCAGTTCATGGTAGCCTTGGGTGCGTAACTTCACTCCCTGCGCCTCAGTTTCCTCCTCTGTAAAGTGGGACAGCAATGGCACTTACTTCCTAGAACTCTTGAGAGAATAAATTAAATCACGTTCTTAAAATGGGAGTGATTGTCAGGTATCATCATTACCATTTTTCCAGACGTGGCAAAGTCTGAATCTCTGAGTCACCGAGCATCTGGAGATGTGGAAATGCCGGGAGAGTTGTCGGCCGCTGTCAGTTTTGTTTGGACAGGCAGATATGTCCTGAGCACCAGCTGTGTGGCAGGTCACTCCCTTGTACATCAGTCCCTTAATCTTGGGGTTTGTGGAAGATTTTACACATGGCTAAGAGGGCTTGGGACAGGAGGGCAGAGGGGTCAGGGCGAAGGTCAGAGGAGGTGGACAGCCCTTTGCCACCTTTCAGGAAGGGAGCCAACTTCTCAGCCATGTGGACTCATCTCAAAACAGTGGCTGTCTCTGACAGCCCCTCTCCCACCGCTTCTAGAAAAGCAAGACCTCGAGATATTTCAGGTTAAAAATCAGCCCTCAAATTCCACTGTAGGTTATTCAAAGGAGAAAAAGAATAAAAATCAATGCCAACCAGGTCTCTGGTTCTGAGGAGCAGTCATTTCTTGTTTATAACCTGAAGGGATCAATACGAGATGCTTCTTCGGGTCCATTTTTAAAGCTCAATAGCATGGATGCAATTTGGTTGACAATTATGAACAATCAGTTATCTTGTACAGTCTCGATCCCACTGCCAGTTGCCCATTCAAGCAATCATGAGCTATTACCGAGGGGGTGGTGTTGGCGAGGGGCTGGCTCCCACGACACGCACACTCAGAAGCAGACGGGATCTGCCCATCTGTTGAGTCATTGGGATGAAGGAGGTGTGAATGCTTTGATCCAGTAGCCTGGCTTCTTGAGTTTTCAGACCCGTAAGCCCCAGCATACGTCGCTATTGATTAAATAGTCTATCTCCCTGGCATCCGCAGTCTCAGGGGACAAGTGGCTGGGTTAGGACTTGCAAACGTTCAGAAAATCAGAGTTCCCTGGCTGCTACTGAGAATGTGGAGGGACGGCTATCTTCATGACGTGGATGACGAAGTCGGGTGGATGAAAATCTGTCGGGGGTGGGGTGTCAGTGCCCCGGAGATGGGCCTGAGCTGGAGCAGCCCTGTGCAGAGCGGCTGAGAGCTGGGGACCCCAACCCCCTCCAGGTCATGGATCACTCTGAAAAACTGATGAGGGCTCTTCGTCCTTCCTCAAGAAGTTGCTCAGAGACCCCAGGTTTTGCATAGCATTTTAGGGGGACCTATGAAATCTGGAATGAGAATGTCAAGCCAAGGGCTTGGGAATCAGATCAATCTTAATTCTATATCATTTGCAAGCTGTGTGACCCTAGGCCAGTAGCCTTAGTTCTCCAACCTGCAGTCTCCTCTCCGTCTGGGAATGATATTGGTGTCAACCTGATAGAATTGCAAGATGATTCATGTGTAGCAGTAACCATTAGGCCTAGCATGTAGCAGGTGCTTAATAAATATGGACCACTATCCTAATTAACATGAATAATAACTATTAGTAGGAAAGAGCTCTTTGTCACACACTCTGTACATACTGCATCTGTGAAATGAGGGTATAATAGGACCGGCCACATAGACACATTTAAGGAATTGTTACAGAAAAGGGTGTGCATGAAGCACTCGGCCCAGATCTGGCACAATACGGGTTTCAGTAAATAGCTGTTTATTGTGATTATGGTGGTTCCTCTACCCAGGACCGGGCTGGGGCTGAGGGGGACTCTGACAGGCCTTGGCAGTGGGCCAGCCACCAAGATTGTTGTGCTCATGGTGGACTCTGCCGGGTGGTGGAGGATGAGGCGAGAACAAAACAACCATGTGATGCAAGTTGCCGGCCCCAACTCTGTAATGGCTGTGCTGTGTGACCTTAGCTAAGTTTGTTTCCCTCTCTGGGCAGCACTTTCCCCAAATGCATGGTGGGAGATTGAACTTGAAGATCTCCGGTGGTATAGACTCTAGTGGGCTCAGTCTGTCTAGTCAGCCGACACGGAGTGTGGACCAGTGTGGTTTGATGCTGGGAGTAGACCAGAAGGAGGTGACATTGGGCAAAGGCAAAGAATCCTCGTCTTTTGCCTTCTTTCCTTGGAAAAGTCGGGCTCACTGCTACAGGTGTTTCCCCAATCCTCTTGGCCACTAAGGGTCATCTCCTTCCATCACCTCTGGAAGCCTCCGTGAGTCCAGGGGCCATACGAGCTGGTCTGTGCCCCTTTGCGGTTACAGCACCTGCCTGGACGCCACCACAGCAGGTAGTCCGTATCGGTTTACGGGAAATATGAATGGGTGCATGGATGGTTGGATGGATGGGGGGTGGAGAAACTGAGAGGGAAAGTAAGACTTTCTACAGAGCCAGCCCATTACAACTGTGAGTTCAAAGGCAGTTAACAGGAGGAGGAGCTCTGTATTGAGAGGCCAGTGTTCTGTGCCTGTTGAGAAGCATCACATGTCTGAATCGAAACCCAGGACTCCTCCCAGCTCTGGGCATTGCCAGTGGGGACAGGAGGGACTACAGGGTCCAGACCCACCCTCCCGGTTCCCCAGCCCCATCCTTCTTCCTATTAGATAGCAGCCTTGTGCTCTTATCTGCCCAGCAGCCCCAAACCATCTTGCTTTCAGGAAATGATCTAATTCTTTCAGGAGCTCCTGAGACTTAACCAGATTCCATTCTTGGGGTTATTTGCATTTTAATGACCAGGGGAAAATCCTTTAAGACCAAGAGGTGATACAGATGGGGGGACAGAAAGCCCTGTGTGGAGGCTCTTCCTGGTGCTTAGAGAGAAGGTCTCTGGTAAGGAGGGCTGGGCCCCTGCTGGCTAATGTCCTACAGGCAGGTCTGTGGGCCGGGTAGTTTCTCTTCCCACCCCACTCCCAACACCTACTGTTCCAAAAACTTTACTTCCAGAATCGGGTGGAGCTCTCAATGGGGGCACCATGGCAGCACCCGGAACCCAGCTGCAGGCTGTCCTTATCCCCCTCCCTGCCTAGGGCCCCTGCACCTGCTCAGGTCACCTAGCCTTGCTGGAAGCCCCAGTACAGCACCTCCCGGGGATGTAGCTTCTGCAGAGGTGGGACTGGAACAGCCAGGCTGCAAAGACACCGTGACTGGGTTTGCAGGCAACCTCCAGCCCCTTTCTGTCAATAGGCAGGTGCTGGTGGTGAGGAGGAGGGGAGTGAGGGCAGGCATGCATGCCAGGAAGACACCCACGTGAAGTCCCTGTGCATTCTCAGTTTAACAATCTTCCAGAAGGCCCAGATGGCTATCAGTGACCCTAAAAAGAGCCCTGGGGTGGAGGGGGCGGCGGCGATGGGTTGAAAGGAAAGAGGCCTTTTCCCAGCCTCCCTTGCATGGGGAATTACTCTCCCAGTGAAAAGCGGGCCCACTTTAGCCTAAGTAGCTGGTCTGTGCAGTGCATTCATCTGGTATTCATGCGCCTGGCATTAACTCTAATGGCAAGGCACCGCAGACTCTGGCTGTGATGCTCAGCATGGCCTTGCTGCTCCCTTCCCTGCCACTCTGTGATTTCCCATTAGTGAAATGAACACGCAGAACTCAGATGACAGCAGCTCAGACTGCCAGGTGCGGACACACACATGCACACGTGTCTGCACATGCAGTCGCAGTAGGCTGTGTTCTGACCCGGTGCCTGGGTAAAGGTGGCAGGAAAGTCACCTCCAAACCCAGTTAATGATCCTCAGGGACCTGCTTGGTTGCTGCCATGTCACAGAATGCTAGAGAGCTGCAGAGAAAGCCCACTGACCCAAAGTCAAGGGACCTGGGTTCAAATCCCCCCAGAAGCTAAGATCGGCTGCATGTCACTGTACCCTTGGCAGGGTGCCATGTGCAGTGTGAGCTTTATGTCCTCAAATTCTCACAACCAGTGTTCAAGTAGATAACATCATCCCATTCCACAGAGTAGGAAACTGAGATCGAGCCACTTGCTTGACGTCCTACAGCGAAGAAGCAAAGCTGGGATTCAAACCAATCTGTCAGATTCCAGCCAAGTCATAAGCCAGTGCTGTTACTCTGCTACTTATGAACCTCACAACTTTCTTGGAGCCTCAGTTTCCTCGTGTGTGAAAAGTAAGCTCACTGCTCCCCTGCTTCCTACACAGGATTGGCCAGGGGAAAACAGGATTGGCATGAGGCTAGGAGCTGACATGCACACATGCGCACATACAGACTCACTGAGATTTTTCAGCCTTTTGGTCCACGTTAAATTCTACACCAGTGATCCAGACCGAGATGCCAGAGGGCATTCTGGGTATCCTGATTAAGCAAACCAATAACTTGAGAAGTGTTCTTTTCCTTGTGAAAAAAGAGCAGAACTGGTGTGTTGTGGAAGAGGCAATGCTGCCAGACTTGGCAACGCCTTAAAAGGACTCAAGGCACTGAATTTCCGAGAACTTTCACCTTGGCTTCCCTGACTCGTTGCCTTGACAGCAGAGGAAAAAACCAGTGAGAGGCATCTGACCCTTCAGCCCCCGGCTCCTGCCCACAAAAAAAGAAAAGCACTGGAGTCCTCGCCCCACTTCCCGCAACCAGCCTCCTTTGTGTTGTGGACTCTGGTCTCCCAGGTCAGTTTTCCCGGGGCTAGACCAAAGCACACTTACTTTGCTTGTACCCAGACCACCGAGAAAGCAGGGGTGGGATTCCTGAGAAGAGGCACTGGGAAGTCCCGAGGCTGATGTTCCTGCATCTCAGAAGCCTGGACACATGCTGGCTAAAGCCACCAGGCCTAGAATGACCTGGAAGACTGAGGCAGCAGAATTCCCATGCCACATAGCAACCCTCCCCTCCCATCCTGTCCTCCCACACATGAGCAAAGGTTGGAGGGGTGCCCAGCTTGCCAGTCTGTCACCTCCACACTGAAGTGCCACAGCTATAGGCAGCAGGAGACGTGTGCATTCCAAGTGAAAAAGGCGCTGGGAGACAGAGTCGTGTGATGAAGTTAATCTGCTGGGTGCTACGTCCCACCACTGGGGTGGCCAAGGGGACATGGGGGCAGGAGCCCAGAGAAAGATGAGCTTGCCGGAACCACCGTTTGGTTGAAGCTCCCACATGCTCCCTGTTCTCTGCTCAGGCCCCAGGAGCAGAGGAGCCAAGGGCCGCCTTCCCTCACTTTATCTGCTGGTCTCTTCCCATCATTGTTTGCGAGAGATTCTGCCTCAAGCCCTCACCTGGTCAAATCTGGCTGTATGATACAGAGCATTTATAAAGATGTGTGTGCATGCACATGTATGTGTTTGCCTATGTGCTTGCATGTATGTGTGCATATGAGAACATGCTGGTGTATGAAACATGTGTAAGTATATATACATGACTATGAGTTTTTAATGCAAGCATGAGCCCATGTGTTTGTACGCATGTGTGCACATGTGTGTGCATTCTCAGCCCACCCTCCTCCCGACTTCTGTCCGTGTCTGGGGCCTCCCGGGCTCTGTTCTTGGCTTTTTCTCTCCTGAGTCTCCACTCTCACAGGGGATCTCCTTCTTGTTCGTGGCTTCCTTCCTTTCCCCATGAGGATAAAAGTCCTGAATCTTCACCTCCAACCTCTGACCTCTTCCGAGCTCTGAAGCCTTGTTTCCGTGGATGACCTGTGTGCATTTCAGAGCCAGCGATCCCAAACTGTCCCTTATCACCTTCTTCCCCAAAGCAGCCTTCCCTCCAGCCCTCACTGTGCCTGAGACTGGCCCTTCCAGCCTCCTTCATCTCTCATGTCACAGACGCCTGTGGCTCCTGCCTGTGAACACGACCTTCTCTATGTTCATAGCCGCCATCCTAGGCCAAGCCCCTACCACTGCACCCCTGCCCCTCTCACCAGCCCCAAGCTGGTCTCCCGGTATCCGGGCTTCTGGGCCCAGTATACACAACTGAGGGAGAGCAGAGTTCTCTTCAAAAGCACAAGCTGAATTATATCAAACCTTAGGCTGGTTTCCCGTGGGCTTGGGGGCCAGCTGCTCCCAAGCCCCAATCTTCCCTCTGATGCTGGCTGCCTGTGGCCCCGGCCACATTACAAGGCCTCTCTGAGCCACATGATGGGCCTCGCAGAGCTGCGATGAAAACTGAGCAAGACCACACGCAAAAGTACCTCTAAGTGTCTTTTATGTAGTATATATATATATATACATGTGTTATATTTGTATGTTTTTATATATCTTGTAAAAATACATATAAATATTATATAAAACATGTATTTTCTTAATTTCTGTTCCTTGGCTTTAGGAGAGAAGTTGTGTGTGTGTGTGTGTGTGCATGTGTGTGAATTTGCAGAGATGTAGGAGTGGAAATGCTGAAGGTAACAGCATAAACACAAATACTTCCCTTCATCTATCTGGTCCTTAATTAATTCATCAATTAATTAATTCAGCATCTCTTCATCCTACTATGCAATACCATGGGTTGGGTCAAATGTATAAAAAAACCCAAGTTGTAGCCCATAACAATTTGACATCATACATGAACTGCCTCTCGAGTCTCAAGCCGTAAGAAAAGTCCAGTTTCACCTGTCAAATCCTAATTCCCCTGTTCAGTCAGAGTTCACGGGGATGTGATGATGTTTTCAAGGGGGACCAGCTGGCCCTGTTTCTGCATCCCTGAGGGACCCCTCACCTGGAGGTGTCCGCCCTGGACATCACCAGGCTCCATGGAGTCCTTTAGGACCTGATGGGCTTGGGCCCTGCTTTGCTCTGAAGAGTGGGAAGCCCTGGTCGGTGCAAATGGTGGTCTGTGCAGGGGTGCAGAGGTGGGGCGAGGCACCTGTGCACAGACCCCAGAAAAGCCCTGCTTGCGTCTGTAGGGGTGGGAGGTGGAGGTTGATGAGACGCCATCAAACTGAAGACTCTCCGATTTACTTTCAGGAAGAATCTCCATTAACGTGAGTGTTTGGGGGGAAAAACAAAAACACTAATCACCATTCGAAATGTACATGCTATTTCCCATCTGGTGTGCGGAATTGGATCGCCTCGGAGTCTCGGGAAAATGCAGCAGATGGGCTGGGTTTGGAGCTCGTCTCCCCACATGCAGTGGAGAGAGAGGAAGAGACTTGGCACGGGGAGCTGGCCTATGCGAGGGAGGGTGGGCCCTGCCGAGCCCCATCCCCGGGCCCCGGAGGAGCCCTCCCCACTGTCAGAAGCCTGGTGCAGCCGGAGCAGCTGCGTTGGCTGCCCCTGTGGCTCCCGTCCATTCTGGGAAGCAGCGGCTCACGCTCTCAGTTTGCAGACACTCTCCTGCAACGCAGCTGCAGTGGTGCCAGAGGAAGATTCACAGGGATCGAGGGCTTGCTGGTACTGCTTCCTAGCTGTGCAGAACAGGCCAGTCACTCACCAATGATCATAGTGAGTGCTTCTCAGGGTCTCCGACAGGCTTGCTGACCTGGGAGGCAGCTAGCACTGTGCCTGCACATGCTATCACTTGGTTTGGATGCCCCCAAGCAGGAGACTGAGGGGTGTTCTGAAGGGGATGGGGGCATAATGACAAACTTCCACTGGGGGAGGCCTCCCCTCCAAGCTTCTGGCCTGCCAGGTTGAGGGAAGGGGTGTTCAGAGTCCCCGTGCTGCACCACTGCAAAGGAGCATGTGTGTCACAGACAGCAGCTCGTCCCTCGACCTTCAAGTGGAGTCAGGAAGGACAGCAGTGTGTGCAGCAGTCAGGAGGCTGAAACAGCTGCCAGCGGGTGGACGCAGGGAAACCGGGAGGGAAAGAACCCGGTGGGAAAACGGGGCCCCTGCAGAGAAGGACCGTGGAGACGCAGGGAGTGAACAATGAACTACCGTTTGAAGTCTCCACTGGCAGGGTCCCCTCTACAGAAAGCGGCCCCTCCTCCTCCTCCATCTGACCCACAGGTGACTGCTGTCCTATCAGATGACAGGATGCCACCAACACCTTTCTTGTCTGCAGTGATTTTCAGCCCCCCTCTCTGAAGCACCCCTCCCCCCTCAACATCTAATTAAAGGGAGGAAAGTAATTAAGGAAGGGCATGTAACATTCTCTGTAACACTGAACTAAATCGTGCCCCCGGCCCCTCCCCCACTTCGGATCCATAAATATGACACGCAGAACAACTCACTGCAACACCAAATTGTTTATTGCTTGCTAAGCTGGAAAGCACTTGAATTAACCTCCTGCGTAAGTGGAGTTAGGAGAGACCCAGGAGTCTGTAAGTGGAAAGAGGACATGAGCCAGACAGAGTCTTTGTCGGGGAGCCTCACTCACTCACTCCTCACTCACTCATTCATACAAGCATCGTCTGAGAAGGTTTGGGGGAAAGAGCATTTGGTAGTTCTCAGGATACAGAGAAGAATAAACTAACGTCACCCCTGCAGTTTGAGACATGTCGTCTTTTGCAGTTTTAATGTGGCGGTGGTGACCCTTCCGGGGCTGTGACCTACAATGAAAGGGCAGGCCACCCCTACTCCTGGCTGGGCCATGCTGTTCCACAGCCTATTAGACACACAGGCACTGGAGGGGTACAGTGACACAGCAGATGCCACCCTGACCTAGAGAAGCTCGCGGTCGAGTTGAGGAGATGGACGGGGTCACAGCATGAGTCGCAGGGTTGAAAGAGCTACTCTTAATTGAGATGTGTGCCCAGTGCAAAAAAAAAAAAGGGGGGGGGACAGGAACAGGAAGAAAATGCAAGACCCATGAAGTATGAGTGATACGGTCCAAAGGCGGGGCTGCCTGGATTCAAAGCCTGATCTCACCGCTTGCTGGCCGAGCCTCAGTTTCCTCAGCAGCAGGGTGGAAAGCATAGCAGTGCCTGCCGTATAGGGCAGTTGTGGGGACTGAGAGCGTTACCACGTGTAGAGTGCCCAGAACGGTGCCCGGCACGGAGCAAGCACCGATGAATACCAACGATCGCTATTCACTTCCTGTCGCCGCCTGCCCTGGCAGACTTGTCCACGAGCCGCTGGAGGGCTCTGAGCAGCAGAGCAGCGCCCTCTCTGTGTGTGTTGCATTTTGGAAAGGTCCCTCTGACAGTGGTTTCAATCCAGTATGTCCTCAAACACCACTGCCCCAGAATCCCGAGGGAAACGTTTCCAAATCCGTATTCCACGCCTGTCCCAGAATTACTGAGTCGAAGTCCCTCAGATAAATGACCACAAGGGATATTTTGGGGACGATGAAAATGTTCTAAAACTGGAAGGTGATGATGGTTACCCAGCTCTGTAAATTTACTAAAAATCGTTGAACTGCACGTTTAAAATGGATGGAGTTTATGGAATGTAAATAATACCTCAATAAAGTCATTATATTAAAAACACCTCCCGCCCTGTGATCCTGTAAGACAGCTCAGGCTTGGAGGCAGGGTCATGCTGGAGGAGGGGGACCTCTGAGCCCTGACTCTGCAGGGATTCTGGGCAACATCGAGGGGAGGGACAGGACAGGGAGATCCAGTTGATCCTACAGGCATGAGGCTTGTGCAATGCTCTTGTGGACATTAGGCCACTTCTGTGGGCCTAAGCTGCTCTCTCATCTTTACCAAGGAAGCCATTGGATTTCCCTGAGGCCTCCCCCTCCTCGGGCTCCCGCAGTACCAGCTTCGGCCTGCCTGCCACTAAAGCACTTGGCCTCATCCATGGCAGGCTGTGCTTCTAGGCCTGGCTCTCCTGGAATTCTGAGAGTTCAAGGGCAGGTACAGAGGGGGCACAGACTCGGTCATCATCTAGCACAGTACGGTGCATGCACCACTCCTGCTTCCTCTGGGCTAGATGTGGGTCCCCAGGTGGGGCCCTAAGGATCTGGCCCTGCAAAGGTCTTCCCAGGAGCAGATGCCAAACTTGGCCTTCAGCACTGGGTTGCTGAGAAGTTCCTTGGGCTTTGTCTCTTCCTCCTCCTGATGTCAGCCTCCGTCTGTGTCTTTTCTCCTCTTCAAGGCTGGGAGTCATTTATAGGCATTCTTTGTCCTCTTGTGTTCCCAAGCCCCCAACTTTGCCCCTCTGCTCTTCCTTTAGACACCATAGCTCCTATCTGTCCTCCTCCAACTCTTCTGTGGGTTCCAAGAGCTAGTTTGTCCCTTTGTCCACTATGTGGGATCTCAAGTCCTCATCTGACCCCACGGACTCTCCATATATTGTCTTTGTCCTTTTCTGTGATCCCACAGTCCCTATTAGCACCTGCCCTGTCACTGCCTGTGCCCCTTGGCCTCCACCAGTAATTCTCATGGATTCCACCTGTGACCCTGTGGCCCTCCCCGTGTCACCTCAGCCCTTCCTGGCACCCCGTGACCGTGGGTCACCGGTAACACTTGTTGAAAAAGAACAAATGAATGGATGAAGGAAGCAGCTGTGCAGATATTTGGAACTAGTTTGAAGTATGATTGGTGTAAAAGTGTTTTCCCTTGGATGATATGGAAAATTGTTTCTATTTTTCACTCAATGGTATGTGCACAGACGCAGGCACAGCCCTCCCTACTGTGGAACTTTCGTCTACACCCCTGCCCTTCTGTCCTGGCCTCTGGCCGCAGGCGCAAGGACAAGCAAGATAATAGCCATCCAGCTGGTTCCTGACCACCTGCAACACATCCCACCCATGGGCTCTCGCAGGGGCGTCCAGGAGAGGAGTAGTGTAAAAGCCACCTGGGGCCCCAGTGTAGCTACTCTGTCACATGCTCTTTTCTCCGGGGCAATAAGGCCACCATCAGAGGTACAAGCCCCCTGACCCGATGCATAGGGAACCTCTACCCTTGGAAAGCCAGAAGGTCATGTTGGATCCCCTTGTTTGCTGAAGAACAGCCATCAGAACCATGTTCTATGTCCCCATGTCCTGGTTGTCATCTGTGCTCAAGTCACTCTGAGTATCTCTGAGCATGCTGGGGCTTGGAGGAATGTACATGCATGGTCAAGAGCAAAGGGACTCGGCTGGCTGAGCCCATAGAATGAAATGAAGTGTAGCCAAATCAGAGCAATAAGGCTGTGGCCATGGCACCTGTTCCAGTCCACCCATGTACTCAACCCAACCCACACAGGTGTGGGGGTGCTGGGATTAACTGATTGGCAGAACGTGGTTCCCCATCACGTAGTCCTTCTAGCACCTCAGAGATAACATAGAGCTGTGTCTGCCTCCTGCAGCCAGGCCTTCTCCATCCCTGGGCCAGGGCTTCCACCCAAGCCTCCTCTCCCTGCTGCCTGCTGCAGCTGCATGCTTCCATCCTCTGGGAGGCACAGCAGCATTCACAGCCAGGCCACTAGGCTTTGGAGCCTTCGAACCCCAGCCCACTATGAGGTTTCTGAAGGCTCCCAGCTCTGCCTGGGGTGGGGAGGGAGTGTTCTCTTTCTAAATGAGAGCTCCTGAATTGTTTCCCAGGTCAGAGGCCGGAAAGAATCCCCGGGGATGAGAGGATCCTGGACTGAGATGCAGAAAGGGCTCAGGCTTATCACCAAGGTCAGGACCAAGAGGAAGCTCAGGTGGCTAGGAGTGGGGGAGGGGAAAAGGGAGACTGGAGAAATGTCCAAGGCTGGCAGCCAGTCTGGGATAAAAGCCTTCAGCTCCCTTCCTCCTGGCAGCCAGCCTGCCTACTACATGGTCCCAGGCTCCCCCGCCCACAGCACACGCTCAGCAACCCTACAACTCTGGTGGGCACATTTCCTGTAGTGTTGGGTGGGGGAGGGATTAGAGAGATGGCTTGACTGGAGTCATTCTTTGTGAGTCCTTCCCCACCCCACTCGCCCGCATCCCAGAGGGCCCCGAAAGGCCTGCGGGGTGTGTGTGTGTGTGTGTGTGTGTGCACGCGTGCGTGCAAACACATTGCCCTTCCCGCCAGAGGCTTAGAGGCCAGGGTTTTCTCCCAGGGCCTATTCAGGAGACCGATATGTTTGTGCAGCCAAGAGAGTTCATCACGAAGCGCACTACGCCCTGACCTTGTGCCAGGTACTATGCTAAGTACATGACACGTATTAATTGATTTAATTCTCACAACAGCCCTGCAGGGCAGATCCTGTTATTGTCCCCATTTTACAGACAGGAAACAGAGGCAAAGAAATGAGGTCAATTGCCCAGGGATCCTCCTCCGGTAAGAGACAGGCAGATGAGAAGCCAGCCTGCCTGGCTCTCGAGTGCACACTGTCACTAGTCGTAGGTGGCTGCTGGTAGTTCTTGGTAGGTGGCTGCATGTGTACTCAGTAGCGTAGGCATGTTCCTGTACTCGAGTGTTTGTGTGTGGACGGGACAGCACCAGGGAAAGAGGCCCACTCATGCAAGCCTGCCCAGCTCCATTCAGTGAAACCTTGAGGAATTCGCCCCTTTCCCTTCCCCCGGAGGAACTTGGAGTTCTCTGCCCAGGCTGCCCTTCCCTCCGACCAGCTCCGTGAGGCTGGTGCTCAACCTCTCTGGGTCCTCGCTGCCCACGGGCAAGGCCCCAGGAGGGAGAGCAGCAAAGGCCCATTTGAACTCTGAGTGCTGGGGTGTGTTTGTGGTGGAGAGAGTTGATATCTAACACCTGCTACAGCTAGAATTTTGGCCACTCCCAGTCCCATTCTGGGCAGAAATGCCAGCACTTCATTCCACATTTGACAGTTGCTGGAAGAAAAATCTCCTTTCCCAGAGCACTGTGGGATAGGGGCTGTACCATCAAGGATCCACTGTATTAGGAGGTGGGGGCGGAGACCGTCCCAACCAGAGAGCAGGTCTGACATCATGGGGAGGTGGGCCCCAGCGTTCACCCTCTTCTGGAGCTGGGGCGGTAAGACAGCATTTGTTCCCAACAGCCTGCTGTCCTCATCTCCCCCTGGGACCTCCTCCTGAGTGTTGAGGGCACGTGCTCCTCTCCACTCCCAGCCTGGCTGCCTGCCGCCTCGCCTGTCTTGCGGGTAGAGAAGCGCCATACCTGCGTGCCAGAGAGGCACAGGTGTGCCTGGGCCACTCACACAGCGTACCACCTGCTGGAATCTTGGCGGAGGGTGGACTTGGAATGGGATCCACGGGAGAGACAGTCTGTGGCATAATTAAGAGGGAACAAAACACAAAACAAAACAATGTTTTCCTTCCTCTCTCTTTTCTATCACTTGCCCTAATTGTTTTCCCACTTTAAAATTTGACGTCAACTTTAATTAAGCTGGCCTCGGGCAGGGAAGTCCAGCAAACTTGGAGGACTTCACTTGTTTATTTTCTTACCACCCAGTGATTGGATTATCCCGGCTCTCGTGCTCCCTCTCTCTCTCTCTCTCTCTCTCTCTCTCTCTAGCGAGGGAAGATGGCAGCCTCCTGCCCTCAGGAGGACAGGTGCAGACAAGACTTGCTCGTTGCAGCCTCCAAGGGAGGCATCCTCTAGAAAAATCTATGGTTGGCCAACTTTGGCTCTAGTTTTGGCCGACCTCTCTCTCCAACCCCTCCTCCAAGCCTTGCGAGGTCAGGGTGTGGCAGAGGGGAGCAATTTTAAGCAGCTGAGAGACCGGGATTTGGAGTCCAGAAACTTGGGTTGGAAGCTCTGTTTTCCCACGTGTTTCTTGGGCACAGGTCATTCATTCATTCATTCATTCAATTCCTTCTTTGTTCATTCACTCATCTCTCATTTGTTCATTCATCCACTTTCTCACCCACCATTCACTTGCTCATTCATCCGCTCTCTTCCCATCTCACTGAGCAAAGGTACATGCCTGCTTCTGCCACCACCAACCCTGCCCCCATCCCCAGCCACTTGTGGGCAAGTTATTGGACTCCTCTGAGCCCGTTTCTTCGTCTCTGGGTTGTTTCAAGGACAGAGAGGTCTTGTGAATGAAAGCCAGTGTGGCGGCATCACGTGGCAGCTCTAAATTACATCCATCCTCAGAGCTGGCGTCTGCCAGCAAGTCGAAGGCCCAGACCATCTCCAGGGTCAGGGATGTTAGCTAAATCCTGAAGGTTGCTGAATTTTGTGATAAAGTGGAGGATATGAGAGCTGGGTGGAGGAAGGAGCCAAGAAGCCTGGGTGGCTAGCTGAAGAGCTTGGTACACTGCTGGGGCACCCTGGGCTGCACCATGAGGCTGGGTGTTGTCTGAGGCTTGGCCTAAGAAGTGGCCGAGGACAGGAGGAGCAGGCAGGTCTGCTCAGTCTGGTGGGGAGGCAGTGGGTGAATGGTAGAGCAAATGAGTAAGTAACTGAGCGAGTGGGTGATTGTGTAAAAAGGCCTGTATATATGAATGAATGAGTGAACAACTGAGAGATTGAATGAAAGAGTAGAAGACTCAGTGAATGAAAGGATAAATAAATAAGTGGATGAATGTGAGTGAATGAATGAATGAGCAAATAAGTAAGGGAATGTAAGGAAATAGTTATGCAAAAGATTGAATAAATAGATGAATGAGTGAATGTCTGAGTGAATTATTACGTGATTGGGTAAATTAATTAGGGAACAACTGAATGGATGGATGAGTGGGAAAACGGGTAAGGGGCTGAGTAAATTAACCAATGAATGAGTGAATAATAGAGTGGAAGATTCTATGAACAAAGGAATGTATGGATGCACTGGATGAACATCTGAGCGAATGAATTGAGTGAGTGCATGAATAAATTAGTTAGGGAATGACCTGAATGAATGAACAAGTGACTCTGGTCCCCATCCCTCATAAGGGAAAAAGGGGCTTGCTGCCAGGGAGTGGGGGAGTTAATGTTGTCCTGTAGGCAGTCTACCCTTCCCCCTAAGGCAGCGGAACCCCATCAGCTTCCAGACCATCGGTGACTGTTCCATTATGTAGAGATACATACACGATTGCCATGTATCATTTACTCCTCCACCAGAATGGCACTCAAACTATTGAAACGCAGATGTCAGTAAAATAACATATCTCTGGTGGCTTGTCTACCTGTCTCCCTCACTGCTGAGAAATAACTCTCAGCAGCGGGTTAAGCTAACAATAAACACGGGAATGACTTCAGTGGGAATGAACTTGCTTGACTGTTGACAAAAATCTAAGGTGATGCAACCTTCACTGGGCTTATTGCTTGCTCAGGTGGCAGATGGCTGCGGTCATGCTTCTTCCTTCTTGGGACAGGGATGTGGGACAAAGGCCCCAGGCTGATGAAGGGGTCCTTGTCCCTGGGCACAGAGGCAGGTTGCAGTGTCCTGTGAAGGGCCAAGCCTTGATTCTTGTGGTTGGAACGAACATTGATGGGGAGAGAATGCTGTTAAGAGTGGTTGTGGGGAAGGCCTCTCCACTTCCTCCCTGCTCAGGCAGTTAGCAAAAATTGGGAAGGGGCTGCAGCTGCCTCCTTGTAGTCCTGCCTCCCCCCGCCCCACAAGATGAGATGGAGGCAAGGGGACCTCTCCCCAGACTCACACCAAGGCACCCTGGAAGAGGTTTGCACAGCCACAACATGCAGGCTGGTAGTGGGACACTTAGGGGAGTGGCTGCAGACCCCTGGCTTCCGCGTCCAGCCGCCACCAGCAGCCAGCCCACCGGGCAGCCTGAAGGGAGATGAAGGTAGGCAGGCTTCAGCAGAGGGCACTCAAGTCCTAGGAATCTGCACTCAGCTGACTGCAGGCATGTGCTCCGTGGTTTCCTGGGGAAGCGGAGATCATGAATCTCGGTAACTCGAGCCCAGGGCCTCATCACTCACCGTGATTGTGGGGGGATTGAGAGCTGGAGTGGATGAGTCTAAACAAAACACTCACACAGGGGATTCATCCAAATGAGCCTGCTTGGCCACCACGGGGGACTGCCTCCCACCCCTGCAGGAGCCAGGGAGGGGTTTGGGGCGTGGTCCAGAGCAGCCAGCAGCCTAAGGTCTCTTCCTACCCCTGCCCCTACCCCCGCCTGTGAGCCGGTGGGAGACATGAATCTGGCTGGCAGCAACTTGGGCCAGCTCAGCCGTTTTCAGGGATGTTAATGAAATGCGGGAGCACTTGTCCTTTCAGACAGCGGCCCCTTTTATTTTGGAATGAAAAGCTGCATTAGTCTGAATGAGGTTTGGAGGCCTCATAAATCCGGCGCTGGCTGCCTCCTGGGGGAGCAAGGAGCCCAGGCCTGGCTGCTGGGTAGGCTTGTTTACCAACAGTTGGAAAAGCCACGATTGGTGACTCCCAATCCCCAGAGATGCAGTTTGAGATTGTGCCAGTGCCCGTGCCTGCTGGGGGTGGGATGGCCTGGACAGACGCAGGAGACAGGAAGAGAGGGTGGGAGGCTTCTGGGACTATGGAGCTCCTCAGTTTGCTCTAGTAAAGGGCCCAATCCTATTCTACTTAAGCCTTTCTACAAACAGCCAGAAGCCCCCATGGACCTCTAGAGGAGGTGACAGGTGATGAGGGTCTTCTGCGAGAGCCCATTTCCTGCTCAGCCCGTGCAGCATAAGACAAGGGTCAAGCCTGCAAACGAAGGAGGCAGATAGGCCTGCATGTAAAAACTGGCTCCTCCCCACAGTGCCTTGTAGTGGTGGCCAATAACTATTAGAGGGAGGGAGGGGGAAGGGAGGGGGGAAGGGGGAGAGATGGAGGGGGTGGGAGGTACTATATTAGTTGTGTGACTTCAGACCTCTCAACCTCTCTGATGCTCAGAGTCTTCATCTGTGAAATGCAAAAGCCACACAGATCCTGTCACAGCCAGCTGTGGAGAGGGTTAGATGAAGGGGTGCTTGTGAGGTGCATTGAGCAAGTATGTTGTCCAGAACTTAAAAAACATGTAATTAATACTCGTGGCCATCATTGTCATTGTCATTGTTTTTGTTGTAATGCACCCTCCACTGCCCTGGGAGGGAGCAGGCTGCTGTCAGTTTGGGGAGACCTGTGTGTTACAAAATGGCTTGTGTCTAGGGACGGAAGAAAGCCCAGTCCTGGGCTAGGGGCAGCTAGCTCCCCTCCGACCCTAGGGCTCCAGCTGGCTGCTGGGTCCTGTGACTGAACCCACAGCCCCTGCAGCTGGAGGCTGTTTCCCACCGCAGCCAACAAATGTGGCAGCACAGGAAAGCCTGCCTCCGCAGCGCTGGCAAACTCCCGCCCACTCTGAAATGCGCAAGAGCAAGGCCCAGCCTGGGCTACCTCCTTGGGCCTGGTGAGGGGGCCCAGGTGACAGGGCCACACTCTCCTGCCCTGGGGCCTCATATTCGCCCTCTGCCTTTATCTATTCACTTCTCTAGTACCGCTTTCCTGGTGACTTTCTCAGAGACTGTCCCTCCTCCTCCTGCTCCCCACCCTTCCTCTCTCCTTCCTACCGGCCTTTCTCAGGGTTCTGATCTAGAGTGCAGATCTGTCCCTTCTCAGGAGTCACACTTCTATCCTTCTGCTTCTTCAGTTTCTTGGCCAGGCCACTGTCCCCTGCACCCTGCTCCTCTCATGGCAAGATGCTACCTGTAGGATAACCAAACCAGAACTAGCATCCGGGCACCCTGCCTTCATCCCCTAACCATCCTTGGGCACAGCTGGTGATGCCCTTTTGGCCCTGCATCCTTTGCCTGGAGTTCTTGTCCTGCCAATCCCCTGTCCCTCCCCGATCAGGGCACTGGGATTTTCTTCCTTAGAGAACCACCAGGACTTTGGGGTCCCTCTGAGCGACTAAACCAGCTGTGGAAGCCAATAGGTGATGGAGATGAGATGTCCAGTCTTGAATGAAGAGCCTCCTCCAGCTTTATCCTGGAGGCCCAGGCCTTCTGCTCCTCTCCCGTGCTTCCTGCTGGCTGGTGCCCACTGGGGGAAGTTACTCTATCAAGAGGTGGCAGCTGCTGCTTCTCTGGCTCTGGTCTGCATGTCCTTCCCTCTGGTCTCTTGGGCAACATTTTCCAGTGGCTGCTTGGGAAACCAGCCGCTCCTGCTCAAGGGTGAGGACAGCCTAAGTCTGGCAAAGACAGACTGCGGGTAACCTCCCTTTGCTGCTGGATCTTTGCGGGTGGCCCCCAGACTGGCACGCCTTTTTTGTCTTCCCAGGAGGACAGCCCTGGCATCTCCCCTGCTCCTCCCTTGGCCACAGTTGCCTCCACTTCTGCTGGGAGGGAGTCCCCTCCTAGTTGGCAGGAACTGGCCCCGCTGCCATGTTCACATCCCCACACAATGCCATGGTCCCTTTACGCCCAGGAGGGGAAGAAAAGATGGGGGAATTAACAGGCCAGATAGAGCTCCACTCATAGTCTATTTGTAAGAAAATTAAAGATTTGCTTTTCAGATGTTGGGGGCAATGTTCACACCAGACAGCTGGCAAATGGGAGAGATTGGGAATGATGGAATAGATCAAATTATTTAAATGAGAAAAATAAATTCACACACAGCCTAGCCGCTGCTGGTGACAGACCCGTTTATTTATCTACCGCATCAGCACCGCTTTGTCTCTGTCAGAAAGGTCATTAAACTCGCCTAACTGCGTAATTCGCAGCCTCCTGCTCCAGACTCGCTCCACAGCCCTTCTCTTCCCCTGACACCCAGCGCCACTTGAAAAAAAAATTTATTATTGCTAATAAACAAGTTTTTTCTTTTAACCTTTTCTAGCTTGCTCTCACACGGGTCCTGCTCCATCCCACGGAAATTTGCAGTTTCCCTCTATTCTTTCTCCGGGGGACCCAGGAGGGCGGGCCAGCCCCTCCCGCACTGCTGGAGGAGAGGGACGGGAAGTACCAGGGCGCATCTCAGCTGCCCCTGTGAAAGAAGCGCTTAGCCGCCTTCCTCCGAAGGCCCTGTCGTTGCAGTGCGCGGTCAGTCCTGCCTTCCACAGCAACGGCTCTGGCCTGGGTTCTCACGCCCCTGCCAGCTCCTGCCCGGCTTGGGCAATTATCTCTGAATTCTGTCTCCTTGAGCCCCAGCCCCAACTCTGATTCCATGAGGGATGGGGTGAGGGAGGGAAAGCGGTTCCTGGTCAGTTTCCGGCCAGCTGCCGCCGTCCAGCCGGCCCCAGCAGCGCGCAAGCTGGAAGGCGAGACTCCGCAGACGGCGGGCTCCGGGTCCCTCAGCTCCCCGGCGGCGCGTCTTCTCCAGCTGGTCGGGCCGCTAGGCTGCTGCCGTCTCCCAGCTCCCGGTGCCAGCTCTCCTACTCCAAGCCCTGTTCCCAGGCTCCGTGCCCTCGTACTCGAAGGGACTGGGGGCGGCAGAGGGATGGGGACGTCTGGGAATCGAAGAGAGTCCATATTCTCCGGACGTCCCCGAAACCGCGTCCAGGGTCCCCTTCCCCGCCCCTGCGCAGGTGTGAGCGCGCGAGTGTAGCCTCGGCGGGTGTGAGTGTGAAGTGTGTATGAGCGGGGGAGTGCGCGGAGGGAGCGCGGGCGGCGGGCGGCGCGGGAGGCGGGAGGCAGGGCGCGGGGGAGGGGGCTGGGAGGGAGTGTGTGCGCGCGTGCAACTCCACTCCGGGGCTTTGTGCGAGCCCGGGTGATAGCATCGGCGGCGGCAGGAGGAGGAGCGGCCGGAGAGGCGTGCAGCCCGCCTGCCAGCGCCCGGCAGCCGGGCAGGTGGGAGCCCGCGCGGAAGCCGAGCCGACGCGAGCAGGAGCCGAGTCTGAGCGGAGTGCGGGCAGAGCCCAGGAGCCTCACTAGCGGGCGGCCCGTGGGCGGCAGCCGGGCGGGGCGGGCGCCGGCGGGGCTGCCCCCCAGTAAGATGTGCGCGGCGCCGCAGGGCGCCCCCCACTCACAGCGGCGCTCCGGAGCCGGGCAGCTGGGCCAGGCGGCGCCTCGGGGGCTGCTGCGCGCCCACGCCTAGAGCTGCCGCCCCAGGGAGCCCGCCACGGCCGCGCCCCGGGCACGCTCGGCGGCGCCCAACGATGACCGCTCCCTGGCGGCGCCTCCGGAGTCTGGTTTGGGAATACTGGGCCGGGCTCCTCGTGTGCGCCTTTTGGATCCCGGACTCGCGCGGGATGCCCCACGTCATCCGGATCGGTAAGAGGTCCCCCGAAGCCGGGAGTCTCCGTGCACCCGGGCCGGAGCGGGAGTGGGGGCCTCTGAACACGATCCCAAGAGATTTTCCCAACCTTTTCGGGCTGCCGGGGTCGGGTGACCACTTGGAGCTTTTTCTGGGGAGGACAAAGTTCCAAAGCCGGGGTCACAGGCCCTACTTATTGGGGAGGAGGCAGTCGGGCCGCTGCGGGTGAGGGCGAGGGGCCCTTGGCGCGCTCCTGGGAGGCCAGACCTATCGGAGTGTAGCGAAGCGTGCCAGCCCCAACCCGAGTATCGGGCGCATTTTCCCGCGACTGCGAGCACGACTGGCCGCAGACTGAGTTCTGGGACTCGGCTTCTCCGCGGAGCGGGAACCCTGGGGAAGGCGCCAACTTCTCTTCCCTCCTAGCTCCCCTTGGGCCCCTCGCCCCCACCTGGGGCACGGCTGTAGCGGCGGCGGTAGGGATGCAGGGTCTGGCTTCGCATGACTTAGGGCAGCCAGTCCCCTCTCCCGGTGGTCGCCCTTGGCCTCGGTGGCCCGCATTTAGCCCGGTGGTGTGGGGCAGAGGAGGGGCAGCCCCCTGGGTCACTTCAGCTGCCCCTTGCGGGCGGAGGCCTCTCCCCCGCCTGGGGGCAGCCCAGGTAGGGGGCGGGGCGGGGGGAGCGCTCGAGCCAGTCCAAAGCAGCTAGGGGAAGGCGGCGAGAGGGACGCGAGTGGTTTTTAAAGTTAGCCGGAATCCCTCCGCAGCTGGCGGCGGCTGGCGGGGCTGCGCGCAGCTTTTTGGGGCTCTGGCTAGTCTGCGTCTCTTCTCGTTGGAGTCTTTTACTCGGGGCGTTAACTTTGTTGTGGCCGTCCAGACACCCTGTAGGCAGCGCTCTGGGCGTTGCGGGGGTGGGGGTGGGGTGCGGGGGAGCCCTGCAAGTCCCAGGCGTGCGGCCACCAGGGATGGGCCTGGCCTGGCCACGCGGGAGCCTCCACTACGCAGGCCCTGCACACGCCGCCAGGCCGGAGACCTGGGCCGCCTGGGTTCTCCAGGCGCCAGCGCCAGCACCAGCACAAGGCGGGCAGAACTCTGCTGAGCCGGGGCCAGCTTCCTCCCCTCTGGCTGTTCTCCAGGTTCGGCGTGAGGGGTGCAGGGAACCAATGTCGGTGGTTTCGTACTTGAGGTTTTCCTAGGAGGCGATCAAATCCTGGGGCTCTGTCTCCTCCGTAGCTCTCTCCTGGATCCCAAACCCTCTTGAATTCCACGTCTGGATGGGAATAGACGCACACTCCTTAGCTCTGCCCAGGCTGGGGTCTTTCGTTCCACACCCCGGATCCTGGCAGGTGCACACGCGGAGGCAGAGGAGCCCAGTTACTGGACTCTGGGGACAGCCTTCACGGTCAGGCTTAACCCTTTGCAGCCTAGGGTATTCCTGGCAAGCCAGAAAATATCTTTCATCTCTGCCCTAGCGTCCAGCTTGGCCACCGTTCCAGAGGCAGGCAGCCCCTTGTTGTGGGCCAGCACTTTCTTTATGCCCTCTTTTCCTTCCCTGTTTTTTTTTTGGGGGGGGGAAGGGCCTGCATGGTAGGGTGCCTTTGGAAGAAAAGGGGGGACAAAAGGTGCTATGTGCTCAGCGCACGCATTGCAGGATCCTCTTCCCTGATCCTCTGCAGGGGTGGGATTGGCATGCTCCCAGCCCAGCCTCAGCAGTGGAGGTCTTTGGAGGCCCAGGAAGACAGGAGCAGGTGAGGCTGGCCCCAGAAGAATGAGCTGGAGGAGCAGGGTGATGTACCCTCGCCTGCTCCTCATCCTGCGAAATTGACTTGCACTGGGGGACTCCTCACTGCCCCGAGGGGAAGCCTCGAGCCTGCCCGCCCTCTCTTAGGTTCAGCGTGTAATAATGCAATTAAGGATGGCAAAGCCCTCTTCTCTTCTAATCTTATTCGTATTAAGCCTCAGGATTAATTAGCATGTCGGCCCAGGCCATTTATATCTGAGAGCCTGGCCCCATTTGATTTTCAGCCCGAACTGGGGTGCTGTGCGGGTGCCAAACGTGACTGCCATAGCTGCGCCAGCTTGGACGGAGGATGGGAAGGCTTTGAGACCCCTGGGCTTCTCTGGAGCTTCCCGGGGAGTTGAACTTCCGTTCTTCCGAGCCCAGGCTCAAGCCTCAGCTGGAGTCAGGGAACTATAGTGGACATGGCCCAGAGAGAGAAAGATTCTATTGCTGAAACCCAAACCTACCACCTTGGCTGGGCCCAATACCATCCTTTTCTCATCCCTCTTCACCCCTATGATCTCAGGGCTCTGGCTGGGGGCTGGGACTGCAGGAATTGAAGCCCCAGCAATTGAGCTCGGGAGTGTGCCTGAGCCGGCTGTGCTTGGAGCCGAATCCTTCTCCAGCAGGCAGGCGTTGCCGAGCACCAGCCAGGGAGAGGGTTTTCCTGCAGGTGCGCAAAGGGCTCTCTGGGCTGGGAGCAGCGTACCGCCCCCTCTCTTTGTGCCTCTTTTGGGGACTGAAATTTCCTCTTAGACAAGGAGATGGATAGCTCAGCAGTGTGACAGAGTGTTCAAACAATCCGTCTTGAATAGATGAATTGCATTGCTCTGTCTTTTTGTAATTGTGTCTATCAGAGGGAGAGGTCAAGGCATTGATTGCTTGGATGGTTTGCGAGTAACAAAGGAGAGTGAGGGAGAGAGAGTAATTGGATTGTAGTCTGCGAGGGAAAAATGATCATTGATTATTTTATATGAATATGTGGAAGATGTATTCTGCGTGTGATTATCCAGTGTTGCTCGTGGAAGGTTTTCAAGGCATATTGTTCAGTATTTTATTATTATTATCATCGCTGTTATTGTTCCAATGGATCCTGGTCTTAACTCCTGGAAAGCGGTTTAATGCGTGGGTCTTCTCAATAAAATGGGCTTCCGTGTGTGGCTTCATGGGGAAACCTGGATTTCCTGGTTATACGACGACTCAGAAGCTGAAATGAGGGGACCCTAGGCTGGGAGCCAGGAGGCCCAGCTTTTCTGTTCTATCTCCTGCCAGTTTCCTGGGCCACCTTGTTCAAATCTTACTCCCCCGCCACCGCAGACCCAACGTTGAGCCTGTTGCCCTATTTGTAAACTGTTCGGTTTGGGCTACTCTGGCTTCAAAGTTCCCTTCAGTGCAAGCTGGCGGGGACTGTCAGCACCGTTGTAGATCTGTTGTGTAGATTCATGGTTAGATCCGCTGTGTTTTGTGAGACTCCCTCATGTTGCATACATACAGTAGGGTTGAGGGCCAGCCTGGAATGTGAAGTGGGGCCCAGACAGTGGTGGCAGCAGCTGGGGAGCTCGAATAGATGGTGGTGGTCTCTAGCTAGTCAGGGGTGAGGTTCAGAGCCAAATGACTGCAGAGACATAAAACAGGTGTGTGTTTGTGCATGCGTGTGTGTGTATTGGCGGGGGGTGCTGGGGGAGCGGGAAAGGCTGGCTCAGCTCCAGACTCAGAGCATCTACAGAGTAGATCAGAGCCTTGAGGCCCCGAGCCTAGGGGCCCAGCAGGCAACTGCCGCCTATCCCAGGGGAGGGAGGTGCCTCCCCCAGAGTTCTCAGACCAGCTCCATCTGCATCTCCTGCCATGAGTTCACGTGAATGGTCCTGAACGTCTGTCTCCTGAGTTTGGGAGCTGCTGCGTGTAAAACAATGAGAAATTTCTCGCAGTGACGGGTGATGTGCTAAAACATCACCACCTTGTAGGAGAAGACAGGAGCTGAATGAAGATCAATAGGGTTCCCCCCCCCCCGGAAGTAAATAGCTTCAGATAAGACCTGGGAGTGGCCCGAGGGGCCTAAGAAAGCATTAACTTGAGGAATTTCTGCCTCCACTTTCTAGCCCAGCTGCTCCTGTCAGCCCCGGCTTCCCTCTGTCTCCAGGTGGAGTTTAATTTCTTCGTGATGCCTGCCTTGCACTGCGCTCAATATCTTTTGACGTGGGGACGATCTGGCGTTTTTCAAGGTGGTTCATGCAGGGTGAGCCAGGCACTGTGTCCCCACTAGGCCCTTCCAAGGTCACTCACATCCCCCTGGCTCAGGGCACCACAACCGATTTCAGAAGTCCAGCCCTGCTGTGCTATTTGCTTTTTCAAAGAACTTTTCAGGGGCCACTCTTCATCCCCTCCCCTCCTCAGGAAAGCCAGGCTGCTTAGCTGCTTTTAGGATCTTTTGTGGGGCCTGTAAGCCTCCCTGAGTCACTGTGTTCTCATGGGTGCTTTCTGTCCCGGCCCCAGGAAACAGAGTCCCCTCCACGGGGGAAAAGACACGGATGTCCCTCCGGGCACTAGGAAAACCTCTCCCCTTGGGGGAGGGGCAAGGCTTATGCAGAAGAGACTTCAGGGCTGCGTGGGGTGCTATTTTATGGGGAAACCTGGCTGTCCTCCACCCTGTAACAAACAGCTGCCCTCGCCTCTGTCTCCCACAGTTTTAGCTGGAGCCTCTTTTCTTGCTTAAGACCCTGCAGAGGAAACAGAGAAAGCCGATGCTCCACTTGGCTGGGCAGCAGCCGCGAGGAGCCTGGAGCTCCCCAGGCTCTGCCTGGCAACAGAGAGGACCGAAGTTCCAGGATCAGGACTCTTCCTCTGTGGCCAGCTCCTGGCAGGCCCCAGCTTGTCTTCCCGAGGCTGGTGTGATGGGGCTGGAGCTTTGGTGGGGAGATGGGCCCCACGAGTGGTTAATGCAGATGGGTATCTTCTGTGAGCTTGTTGGCTAGAATAGCTCTTCTCCGAGGTGCTGATCCCCAGCAGCAGCACCAGGGGGCAGTGTGCCTGTGCTGAGGTGGTGGCGTTGGCCGTCTCCTGCTTGGGACCCCACCTGGGTCTGGAGCACAATCACACTAATAAAACAACAACACAACAACAACGCACCAGCCACAATTTATTTGAGCACGTATTCACTGCTAGGCATTGTGCTAAGTGCTTTCCAAACAATGACTAGTAACGTGGGTGAATAGTAAGTGCTCAATAAATATAGCTGTTGCATTTTCCCCATCGTCTTATTCAGTCTTCACCACCCTGCAGGCATTATTTGCATTGTGCAGGTGAGGGAACTAAACCTGGTGAAGTCCCTTGTCCAAGATCACGGTGAGTGGCAGAGGCAGGGTAGGAACTCCCCTCTTGTCAGCCTGACTCCAGATCCTGGGCTTTTAGCTGTCTGTGTAGTTAGAAGATACAGAACAAGGATTTTTATAGGCACTCAGAGCAGTGGCCCCCCCCGTCCCCCATTTCTGGGTGCTGAGTGTGGCCTCACTGGGCTGGGCCCTTGCACCTGCTATGGGGGATAGCCATGTGGGTTATGTGATGTTTAGCCCTCCCTGTGCCAGGTAAACTGTCCTTGCTGATGGGCATGTGGCAGATGTGCCTCCTTGAGAGGAATGGTCTTTCCCACCCCTTCTGCCAACACACACCCTTATTCTGACTACACTCCACCTTGCCTGGCCTTCTGGCACTCTGCCTGACCCTTTCATCCAAGCCCAAAAGAAAGCTTGGACTCTCCCTTGGGTGTGGCCAGCCCATGCACAGGAATGCCTGTGCTCTGGGGACTCCAGCTCCCATGTCCCCTGACAGCCACTAGGCTTAAAGACATCATCAGAGCCTTGAGGGAACCCCAGGGCTCTGTGTCTGTGTCTTTCCCTCACCTCCATCCTCACCAGCTAGTGACCTGGCCAGAGAAGGTGGCCGGTGAATTAGCTCTTTGTTCTCCCTTCCTTCCATTACCTCCCCTTTCCCTCCCCAATCCAGTGCCCTCTTCCCTCCAACAGCCTTTCCAAACTAATAGGTTTTATGGTCATTTTATTTTTAAGCAAAAGGCACATTCCAACCTTCTAAATAGAGCCTGCCTTGCTAAGAATTGAGTTTGGGAAGAACATGAGGGTACAATCCACTGACTCTGGGCCCTGGACCATGCATTGCTGTGGACAGTATGGGTAGGGAGTGGGGACCTGGGTGCAAGAGGTGCCTAACCCACCCTTCCCCAAGGGGAAGACCTAACCCTCCTTTTCCATCACGTTCCTCCCCTCAGGGGAGACTGGAGTAATGGTGGCTGCCAGGGGCTGAACTGTTTGAGAAGTTGGGGAAACTGCACTGCTCAGGGTCCCTACAAAGGTGGCAGATTTGGGACAGACACAGTCAGAGGGAGGTAATGTTATTTTCTGGGGCCTCAATTTCCCCATCTGTAAAGTGGGGATGACACTGTCTGCCCCTGGAGAGTCAAACAGGTGTGACGTCTTTGCCGAGAAGCTCTGATGCTGTCCAGAGGTCTGTCCTGCTTCTTTTGTTGTGTGAGGAGGAGTCTGGCACTCGCCGGGCCAGGACTAGGATGGGCTGAGTCAGGTAGCCAGGGGACCGCATTTCAGGAGGCTCTCTGGTGGTGGCCTTGCACTTGCACAATGGCCCATGAGAGCCAGCACCTCCTTAAAGTGTGCCCCCAGGCGCCCCTCTGGACTACACCCGCACCTGCGCTTGCTCGTGGAGTCATGTTTCCTTCTGGTTCTCTTGTGCTCCAGAGACAAAATCTTAATTGAGTTGTGATTGGGGGAGAGGAGACTAGATTGAGGGCAAGAGAACTGGGCTTGAGGACAGGCCATTCTGAGTCTGCTTTGGTTTCCCATTAGCCACGTCTTGTAGCAGCCGTGCCGAGAGCACTCTGCCCCACATTATCTTTCTGTCTCTACTTTGGAATTACCTCCAGGGTCCACACTGCCTCCTGCTCCAGACTGGCACTCCCCTCTCCTCAAGGATCACCTTCCCATGTCCCTCTCTTTGCTTCATTTGACCTTCACTCCTTGCTTACTAATGCTTATCGACCTTGCCTGTAATTTTATCTGTGGGTGTCTACGCCTTCTCTAGTGCATATGTGTCAGGCCATGGAGCTGCCCAAAGGTACCTAAGGCCACCTCTCCCCCATCACTACCAAGAGGCAGAATGAATTTTTTTGAAATCAAGTAATATATTTTATTGATACGTATTGATACACGTACACTTTCACATCTTTGAAATCAGTATCTCATATGTCATGTCCAAGTTTACCTGCAGGATTTTTTTTCTTTCTTGGCACTTTGAAGTGTAATGGTATGTCTTAGGTTTGATGAAACATGGTGGACCTGAGTTTCAGTATGAGTCCAATGTGTACTTGCTCTGTGACCTTGGGCAAATCACTTCACCTCTGAGCCTCCATGTCTTCATCTGTACGATAGATTATTAATATTAGGTCAATCCATAGTCAGCTGTTTTTGGCCTGCAAACATTTTACAGAGTTGAATCTTACCCTATCATCCTTGTCAGGTTAGAGTGAGGGTTAAAGGAGATAAGGCATATACAGCTGTTTGCACAGTACCTAATGCTTAATAAATGTTAGGAGAAGAGGGCTCCCGGAGGGTGGAAGCCATGTCTCCACCATCAGACTGTGAGCTCTGAGGCTGTCTGCTTCTTATGTACCCTCTGCCTTGAACCAACCCTCATGTTCGATACTCCATGCAGATCAGTACATGGCATTTGCCCACCACTCACATACCCATGTGCCTGCAGCTGAATTAGCAGCCTGTGACAGTTATCCCCCATGCTAGGGAGCAAGAGAGGTGCCCTCCCTAGGAGGCTGCTGTGTGTCATCTCCCAAACTCCTCCTGGCTTGCTCTTTCTCACCTGCAGCCACAGGGTGCCGGTTCTTCCCTACATTTGCAGTGTCTTCATTGAAATGCATTTTGCATGTATCCAGAAATCAGAAGATTCTGGTCATGGGATGCTCTTGAGAGATTGGTCCAGGGAGTCCTGATCGGTTCTTGGGTGGAGAATTCGATCTTGCTCCTGGGAGGGCAGCAGGCACATCCCAGAGAGGGGCTGCAGCTGGAGGCTGGGCCCCAGGGCACAGACACTGCTGCCTCTGCTGGGAGACACCAGGTAATGATGCTGCGGCAAAAACCGGGGAGGAGAGAGTCCCCACAGTGATCATTCAGATTGGAGAAAATGAGATGGAGTGAGATCTAGGCGGGGATAGGGGTGGGGGCGGGTGCAGTGGCGGCTTTGACTCCAAATCCTTTGGTTCCATGCCGAATGGTGGTTAAGGAAGGCAGAGGGGAAAAGAGGAGCGAGAAGGACCTAAGATTCTGGTGTGTATGGAGAGGGTTCCTATCCGTTGGAGACAATTAAGTCTTGTGCTGTTAAGGGGGCTCATGCAGACAGGCTGCCAATGGAAGGGGGTTTATAGAGTTCTAAGAACAACTGCAGGAATGAGCTCTTTAAAGAAAGGGACACGGGAGACTTCTGCAAAGCCTTCCCGCATCTGCTTTGCAGAACTGAAATATGCTATTCCGAAAAGCCTGCCCAATTGGGCGGAAAAGCTGGAGCAGGCAGCCACGGACTTCCCAGGGCTCCGGGCATCACAGTTCCCGTCTATGGTGAAGAATCACAGAATCCTGGCTGAAAAGAATCCCAGGGGTCATTCCAGGCCTCTGGTTCTCGAACATTACCACATATAAGAATCACTTGGACTGTTCAGTAAAATACAGACTGCTGGGCCCAACCCTCACAGCTTCTGATTCAGTGGGTCTAAGGCGAGGCCCGAGAATTTGTATTTTAGCTATGTTTAGACCACAGCCATGTAAGCACTCAATAAATATTACCCATTACTCTTAAAATTATGGTCACCCTGCCAGCTGATTCTGGTTTGCATTTACTCCCTGTCCCACAATGCAGTTCTACAGAAATGTAAAGGCACTTCTTCAGATTAAAGGTGCCTAGTTCTTCCAGCATGGTATCAGGAGCTCATCACAGTATTGCTTATGTGTTGAAACCAGTAAGCCCATCACCTCCTCAGATCTCAGCTTTGGCGCTTACTCATACAACCCCAGACGACTCTAGTCTTTTCAGCAGCCATTTCACTCTGTCGATTTACACTGAGCTGGTGGCCTCACGAGATCGTGAGGTCTTTCCCACAGGCATCTCTGCTGATCCGTGACTTCTCTCATCCTCTCTTTGGCAGTTGATCTTTTGAGCCTAGAGCCAGAACCTGCCATTTATCCCTAGTAAATCCCATTATTGAACCTCCAGGCGGTTATTCTTCTCTGTGTTTCTGGAGCACCAAAGCGTGTTCCTATCTCTCCATCCTTGGGAGGTAGGCATGAGTTTCACCCTCTTCTCCCTCTCTGGCCTCCCTCCGAGGGTCTGTTGTAAAGAGGTTGAGTATCTATTGGCCTACAGTATGGTTGAGGTTGGGAACCACTGCTCCGAACAGTGACGCTTCTGTGGCTCTCAAAAAGAAGCTTTGTGCCATCTTTTCCCAGGATGAACACACCTCCCTTCACTTCAGCTACGTCTGTCATCAACACATTAGGTGGAAATGACCAATGTTAGAGTCTGTTCAGTGGTCCTGGATCCACAACCTTACACTTCAGCCAGCTTCAAAATCCCACTGGTTTTCTCCAGCTCTAAGGCCCTTTACAACCTGCCATGTTTGGCATCTGCAAACTCCTGCGCTGTTCCTCTTTGCCTCACACACCCTCTTGGCCCCACCATACTGAACATCCAAGTCCCCAGAAGGCACAGGGCCTTCTCTCATACTCTGTGCCTCTGCTCTTACTATTCTTCCTGGCCAACTTCTAGTTATCCCTTCCAGTCTCAGCAAACATGTCTTTCCCTCTAAGAAGCCTTTCTTGACTCCCATCTCCTGTGAGTCCCCACAGTCCCCTGAACTTTCCTTGTCATGGCACTTACTATATTGTAATTCTTAGTCACCTAGAGATGAGCACTGTACAAGCATGGGCCATAGCTGGCTTACTTACCACTTGTCCAATGCATGTAGCACTGAGTGGTACATAGTAGGTGATTAATGGCTATTTGTTGAGTAAATGAATGCATTGATGAATACAGTCATTTGAATATAAGACTATCTAACTACCCTATCATTCAGCTCAATACATTTTTCCTGCTGTCAACAGGATTTCATGGAAGAGATTGTTAGAGTCTTGGATGAAGTCTGTGTCCCAATGGAGTCCATAGTGTTCTTCTGATATATCCATTCAGCACCTCCTGTGCTAAGACCTTTTCTGTGTAGACTATTGGGAATAGCTGGAACTCCTCCTGGAGTAGTAGGTCCTTCTTCCTCAGGCCTTTACCCAGTCGGTATTTACATCTGTTTTCTGGTTCATCTCATGATTCTCCTTTTGAGACAGACACAAGCTGTCCACTTCAAGAAGAGACAGAAGAAAAGACCATGATCCACCTGCCTTTTCTGGCTTTGCTTTCCCCTCTTTCCCACTTGCTCCTCAGCATTGCTGCTGCTCCCTCTGGGAGCTGAACCAAGGAAGGGAATGTCTGCTCCTTCCTTAATAGGCTGGCCATTCAGGACAGCTGCCTGGCAGAACTGTAGCTGTGTCACTGAGCTGCCACCAGCCATGGGACAGGCCACCTGTCTTCACCATATCACTGGATCCTGATAGAATGTGTAGACAACAGGTCTGCATGGCAGCTTTCTGGAAAGTGAGGTTGGCAGTTAACCTGGGGAGTCAGGCTGTATGAACAGTTGGCCTGGGCCACTTAGTCCTGGGAACACATCCAGCACCCACCCTGGGCTCTAGGGAGTGTGAGTGTGTGCACACGCACGTGTTTGTGTACTTGCAGAAGATAACCAATTGGAGATTTTCTTCTCTGGCACAGGCTTCCAAAAGTGGGGCTCAACCATCATTCTTTCTTTTTTAAAAATTTTATTTTAATCATTGTTCAAGTACAGTTTTCTCCCCTTTACTCCCAATCCAGCCCACCCACTCCTCCCTCCCAACTTCCCTCCCATTACCACCCTCCCCCTAGTTTTTATCCATGTGTCTTTTAACCTTGTTCCTGTAAACCCTTCCCCTTTTCCCCTGAAATTCCCTCTTCTCTCTCCTCTGGTCACTTTCTGCCTGTCCTCTATTACAGTGTCTTTGACTATATTTTGCTTGTTTCTTTGTTTTGTTGTTTACAACCATCATTCTTTATCCCAAGCCTGGTGAGTGAATTCAGTGACTTTCCTTTGGATCAGTGGGGAAACCAAGGACTTAAGTGATGGTCGCAATTCCTGACTGACTGGGCTGCTCTGTGTAGGGTAGCTGAGAGTGAGGGCAGGGCAAGTTTGCAGTGGAGCCTCCCGAACATGACCGGCCTGAGCTTTCCCCTGCAGCCAGGCCCTCCCCTTTCCTTCTTCCCTCCCCCAGGAGACAGATGACGCATTATGAGCAGAGAGCCTGTTGCCTACATGGCCATTTTTCCTGCCCAGTTTAATAGAGGTGATAGCCGTCTATTTTACTTGTCTCATAACATTGAACCAGTAAATAAAATATAGGTGAACTCACAGGTTTAGCTGAATTATGGCTGGTCCATAGGGACTGAGGGCTGGGGGAGAGTTGAGCAGAGATTGAATCCCTGGCTTCTTGCAAGAGGAGCCTGAGGCTTGTGTCTTCCTCCGGATCCAGAAAATCCATGCTAGAGGAGGCCTGGCGGGGTCATCCTGTTTGACAGTCTCTGAGCCCATGGAGGAACACAAGTAGAGGCACCCCAGATATTGAAGCTACAGGAGTCCATTACTTGCCCCACTCTGTTCTACTGCAGATTGGGATACGGAGGACTGAAAAGGGGAAATGACTGGAGCCACCCACCTTGGTGAGCCTTGGAGAAAATCAAATGAAAACATGAGTCTCTGACCCCCCAGTCTATTATAAAATCCCATCCACTTCCCTATTACACACACACACGCACACACACACAGCTTCACATTTGCAGTCTTAAGAAAGATAAGGAGATTAGATTTTTCCACTGTGTCAAAACAGACTTACAAAACCTTTTTTTCACATTGGGGGAGAAATACAAATCAGAGTCACATGTATTTATAAAAGCTCATAGATGATGATACATCCTCTGTGGTTTGGTGAGAGGCAGGGAAATTAAGGTTCACCCCAACCTCTGAGTTCAGCACCACGGAGAGCAGCCAGGCCACTGGGTAGCAGTGGGCGCCATCTGTGCGCTGGCTTTCCGAGTGAGGGTGATGTGGTCATTGTAAGGTCTTGCTAAACAGGCACCCTTTTTGCAAATGCTATTCCCCTAGGACTCTGGTGTGTGTAAACTGGACTGAGGTGTTTAGCAGGCACACAGTAGGCTGGTAAGAAGTATTATTTGTGGTCATTCGCATTGAGTGACTCAGAAAAAGAAAATGAAGTGAATGGATAGGATTTTCTCCTTTTATTCCCCCACATACATTGTTCTTAAACCTTTTGTGCCGTGTTCGGCTTGTCTGCTAGGGAGCAGTAACAGATGATAAAGCGAGTGAACATTCCATTGTCAAATATCGCACCTGATACCAAGCGTCGTCGCTCAGCTTGTCAGTGCCATCGTTCACATTGCCTTTGGTAAGTAGGCTTGTGGTGTGCGTTTTTTTTATCCTGCTAAATGTGATTTTTTAAAAAGTATTTTGTGTCACATTACTTTTTGAGTTGTGGAGCCCTGCATATGCTGTAATAGAGCTATATTTTCTGCTAGTAAATAAAATTACCCCTTGTTCAGGTAATGATAATTAAATGTGTCACAGCTTTGTGGCATTCCCCAAAGAACCCAGCAGTACCAGGTGCTCCACCACCTGGATGTGTCTGAGAAACCTTGTGATTGGACTGGGCATTGACAAAGATCTCTCCCAGGCAGGAAAGTGGTCTCAGCATGCCTCCTAGAAAAGGGGAGCTTTTGTTCATCACTAGGGTACTGAGAGTGGCCTGCAACAACACTTGGACTAGAAGCCAGAGGACATAGGAGGCTAAGAGTCTTAGAATCGTAAGAATTGGTGGAATTGGCTTTTGCCTCTGAACCAGGAGTGAGGTTTAGGTGAATCGGCCCCAGGGATTTAGGAGGCAAGATGTCATCTTGGAGTCATACAGCAGCCAGAAAGGTCTGGGATGGGCAGGGAGGAGGTGGGGCTACAAAGTAGGGTGCTCCGGGGGCCCTGACTTGAGACGGCTCAGTAAGAGAGGACTAGGGTGTGCTGCTTCTGCTTGGAGTCACAGAATCAGAAAGATCTGCTTTGGAAATGTGGCTATTTTTATGCTGTTTGTAATTGTTTGTTTCCTGTCTTTTTCACGTGGACTCTGGGCTGACTCACTGATTCACTGAACATTTTTGGAGCATCTGTTCTGTGTACTGCAGAGCACACAGAGCAGGGGCTTGCAGGGACCTGGGAGGAGTGGGTGGAGCAGTATTCCTGGGTCCGCTGGCATCTGAATGGCCTCATATAGATCCAATAGGTGACCTGTAGTGGTAGCTACGGTTCCCTGAACATTTTGGTACATACAGTGCAGCTCAGAGCCCTGCACTTGGATCTTCCTTATTCTCCTGTGTGCTGGGGAGGGGCACTGAAGCTCAGAGAGAAGAGACAAGCTAAAAACCACCCAGGACAACCACAGCCTTTCCCTTTCACCCTGCACTCCCGCCCTCCTTGCCCTTGCTCCTTGCTCCTTCCCAATCTTTCCATCACTGGTGCTGTTCTGAGAATTCTTTTGGCCCTGATCTGTCACACACCAACCTCAAGCCCCACTCAACATTCTTTTTGGCCAGGTCTTTGTCTCCCAGCAGAACTGGACCTTACCCTCTCTAGATGGGGTGGGTGTGTGAATAAGGAGAAAGGGGAAAGGTGGGGGCAGGGGTTTGTATCCAGTGTTTAAGTCTCTGAAGGGTATGAATCTGTCTCCTGTGTGAGAAAGTTCTTCTTTCTGGCTAATCCAGATTCTTCCTGCTGTACTGTCAATCCATCTCCTCCACGACCTGACACTGCCATTTGTGGAGTTTGGGAGGGACCATCTAGATTGGAAGCCAGTAGCTTCAGGGACTTTTTTTTCTGGGATTAAAGCAAAGAAGCTCTCAGACAATTAAACTGAAGTGGCTACATTTTTGTTCACATGGGCTTGGACAGATTTATAATACTTTCTTTTTTTAAAAAAGGAACTTTTTTCACGAGACAATGATTTGTGGAATAATCAATTGCTTTATGTACCTAATACATGGGAGTGAGTCGGCAGCGCGGGCATCAATCTCCCCCAGAGGCTGGGATGGGCAGGCAGGCTCTGAGCCTGCTCACCTGGCGGAAGGTGGGCGCACTACTTTCCTGTGAGCTGCTGTGACCTCAGACCTGGGCCTCGGCCCGCACACAGTGAGGGAGGTCTAGGGCTCCCGCAGCCTCACTCTTTGAGCAGAAATGCCAATGTTTCTCCTCGTGAGTCTCAGCCCCATCCAGAGAGCAGTAAGGTGAGCGTGTGCTGTCCCTGTCGTACAGGTGCGGAGGCAAAGTGCCAGAGAGGGTGCTCAAAGACCGGAGCTTGGAGATGAGGAGGCAAGAGTAGAAGAGGGAGCAAACCTGCTTCTAGGGGTCCTAGTGAGCAGAACTGGGGCCGGTGGGCGACGGTCCAAGAAGGCAGAATCTGGTTCAACACCAGCCATCTCATATTCAGTGCTATTGGAAGATAAAATAAGATACCTTGGGAGTAGTGAGCTTCCTGTTATAGGAGATATTCAAGAACAGATTGGCCAGGGATATTACAGGAGGGCTCTTGCTTGCTTTCGTTATGGTATTCTAAGCATCCTGAACTGTGTGGCTAGAGATGCTATACAAATCCAGGCTTTCTGTGTTACCTGAAAGGCCGGGGCTGTGTCTGCTCCACATTATACAAACTCCAAGAAGGAGGAGCTCAGCATAGTGGTTGCAAGGAATACTCTTACCAGGGTCTTCCCTGCATGTCTCCATCAGCGCTCCCTCCCTTGGCAGTGCCCACAGGTCAGAAAGGACAGTGGGGGCCACAGCCCACTCCAGAGAGGGCCCTGATGTCGACATTTTAAAGCAGCATAATGCCAAATATGCTGGCATGTCTGATGTCATTTAATGTTCATGTTTCACTGATGTATGGTTACCTTTTTTTGCAGATGTAGAAACTGATGTCTAAAGGAGGTGGGGTGATCCAAGGTCATATAGCTGGTCAGGGCGGAGCAGCCTTCACTCATTCATGCAGGCAGTTGTTCACCCAGCGAGACTTTACTGATCACGTACTATATGCCAGCCCTGTGCTGGGGCTGGGACTACAAGGGTGAGCAATACGGGCATGGTTCTTCCCATCAGCGAGTTTGATATCTGCCAGGAAAGACAGATACCAAAGAGTCATTACCAGTTCAAAGTGATTTACAGAAGGAAGTGCAGGCTGCCAGGGAACATCAGAAAGACTTCTCTGAGGAAGTGACACTTGGGCTGAGACCTGAGGGACAGTTTGGTGAAAGCCACGTGGAGAGAAAAAGGGTGTGTTCTAGATAGAGGGAAAGAAACGTACAAATGCCCAAGGGACAGACAGTTGTGTTAAGCTGAACCTACACAAACTATCAGCTTTGTAGGTCAAACATGGTCAAATGCCAACAATTTCATGTTCCAAATTAGCATTTACAAAACTCAAGGAAGTCCAGTGTGAATGGAGTGAACAGAAAGGATGTGGAAAAATAAGGCCTGAGTAGTGGGCCCCTGGGAAGCTGTATAAGTCAAGGTAAGGAGGCTGGCCTTTATCTCCAGGGCACTAGGGAGCCATTAGGGACTACATGAAGGGAGCAAAACAACCAGATTTGTATCTGTGAAGAGTTGTCCCGGGGGCTGTGTGATCTGACTACAGGGGGTACAAGTGGAAGCTTGGGAGTGGGCATCAGGAAGCTGGTTAGGTGGTTCAGGTGAGAAAGGACAGGGAGAAGTGGAGACAGAATAGAGGTTTGGTCAGAGGCCATGTGTCCTGACTCCTGGTCCACGGTTCTCCGCAGAAGCCTGGCCATCTCCTTTCACCAGGCTTGTGCACTGGCGGCCAAGCCATGACACACATGTGTGGTCCAGTCCTGGAAATGTGCACCTGTTTTATGAGACCCCCATTGACGAATGCCACATTTGGCTGTCTGCAAGCTCAGCTGGCTCCCTGGATTGATCAGGAAACACTAGGTGTGTTCTGTCTTCTGGCACCCAAGGTGCTGAGAACCTCTTGGGTGGTGGATGCCTCCCTCACAGACTTCTCCAGCAGGCAGGTGGGTCCTGGGTGTCTGGCCATGCAGCCAAGCCTCTTGCGAGTCCTAGGTCCCACTGACTACTGTGCAGGGAAGCTCAAGAAAGGGGCTCTGTCTGGTCTCAGCTTTTCCCTTAGGAGTCTCCAAAGGGTCAGGAGCATCCCTGTGGCTGACCTGAAACCCCTTCACCCATTAAGGGTGGAGCTGCCCTCCTTCTCCCGGGCAGATGTGGTGGGAGGAGGGAGACCTCAGCCTGCAGGCGGGTGCAGGGCTCACTGGTACCTAGGACTGCAGCAGGGGTGGGAGTGGCAACCCCACACTGATCTATTGGCCTGTACTTTCCTTATGGTTCCAACTTCCAGCACCCTGTGCTAACAATATTACTATATTAATAAAAATAACAATAGAGATCCCTTGAAGGCTTACAATGTGCCAGGCACTGTGGTAAGCATCTTCCAGACATTCTGTCACTTAATCCGGCAAACCCAAGAGGTGAGGACTTTGTCCCCACTTTGTAAATGAGGGAACGGAGAACCTAGGATAACACTTACGGAGAAAGCAACCACAGATCGGCATCGTCATGGTCATCGTCGTCATCGTGATTGCTGTTATTATTTTAAATAGAGGATGCCAGGACCTGTCACAGTGCCTGTGGCACACAGCAGGTGTTCAGGAGTATTTGTTGAATCTGTTTATACAGATCTGGGCAGGAAACGGAGTGAGTGGACTGGGCCTGGAGACCAGCTTGGCATAGGGCTCCTCCCAGCTCTCGCCTTCCCTGAGGATCTTTGCTCCTGTTACTCCAGCACAGGCCTTTCTGAACCTGGTTCCCCGCTCTCACATGCGCCTTGCCTGTCTACCATTCCTCCAGTCAGGGCACCTGGATTCTCTGGCTTCCCTGGGCGGTGCCCTTTCCTGGCAGCTGCAAGGAGTGTGGGCACAACCCCCAGTGCCTGTTCTCCTGGGGTGGCAGTGGGCAGTTGGCAAGACCCCCATCCTTCAGGACTTCACACTGGGTTGGCTCCTCCCAGTCCTCAGCCACTGGCAGACCCCTTCCTCAGCCCCGCCCAGCCAGGACTCTACGTAAAACACTTTACGTACAGAAAACCATGATCAGCTCAAGGCAGGGAGCACTGTTCCTGACTCCTGTGCTTTTTCATTCTGTGTTTCCCACCTGGGATGGCCTCTCCTCTTCGGCTACCTGCTGAATCTCTCCTTTCTCATACATTGAGTCCTATCACAAGTCTCACCTCCTCCAGGAGGCCTCCTCTGATGCACCAGGCAATTGGTCATGACCTTCCCAAGCCTCCCTGGAGCCTTTCTCTCCCCTCCTTTCCAGAGCACTTCTTGATGGTACAAAAATGATTTCCTTCTCCGCTAGTCTTCTTCCCGGCCACAGAGCTCACAACACTGAAGCTTACGGACCTCTTGCATTTGCCGTAGACTTTTTTTTTGGGGGGTATTAAAACAGCAACAGCAGCAAATCTATTTACTCTCTTGAAGACAAACTCCTTAGACTAAAATTCAAGAAGTTCTCTTTCTGAACTGTTTCTAGGCTCTGCATTCCACATTAATTTAAAGTTGAATTATTTTTTTAAGGTGAGTTAGCCTTAAAAAACATTCAAATGAAAACATTCAAAATTTGGAATGTTTTAGCCCTGGTTGGTGTGGCTCAGTTGGTTGGAACATTGTCCCATAAACCAAAAGGTTGTGGGTTTGATACCCAGTCAAGGCACATGCCTAGGCAGTGGGTTTGGTCCCTGCTTGGGGTGCATGCAGTAGGCAACTGATCAATGTTTCTGTCCCACATTGATGTTTCTCTCCCTTTCTTCTTCTCTCTCTAAAATCATCAAGCATGCTCTCGGGTAAAGATTAAAAAATGGAGATGTTTCATATAAAAGTTTGGATTTCCAATTTCTTTTCCCACATTCCCACATGCCACAAGCCCCACCTTGCCCAATAGTGTGCCCCCCTGTGTCAGAGCCATTTTGCATGTGCTGTTTCTCTTGCAGTAGAGTGAAGAGGAAAAAGTAAAATATTTGGTGTGCCTGCATTTTTTTTTAAGATTTTTTAAAGACTTTATTTATTTATCTCTAGAGAGGGAAGGGAGAGAGAAAGAGAGAGAGAAACATCAATGTGCAGTTGCTAGGGGCCGTGGCCTGCAACCCAGGCATGTGCCCTGACTGGGAATTGAACCTGCAATGCTTTGGTTCACAGCCCGCGCTCAGTCCACTGAGCTACGCCAGCCAGGTGGTGTGCCTGCATTTTTATTATTAGGAATAAACAAAAGGCTAAGAGAGCCATTCATTTCCAATGTTTTTCTGCACTAGTCCTGCCTACTGTAGGTTTTCTGTTGGCTTCCACAGGTACTGTGTCTCCAACCCCTCCCCCGGACCCCTGATCCTGGACCCCCAACCCCCACCACAGGGACCAGAGGCTTCTCAAATGCAAGAGCCTTATCTCCTTCCTATTTACCATGATAATAGCAGCTATTGTCCGCTGAAGCCTTTTCTGGCTCATTAAACCCTCATAACAACTCTAAGGTGGATGCAGTTATTCCCACTTTCCAGATGAGCCCTGGTGAGGTAAAGTCACCCCTTCAGTAAGGGGTGGTGTCCCCAAGATTTGAATGCCAAGCACCTGGCTCCAACTCAGTTCCCCTGTGTATTTCCCGCAGCTGCACCAAGCCAGGCCCACCCCACAGCAGGCAATTAGTAAGTGCCCCACAAATCAAACTGAATTCCAAAGGCATGGGTTGGGTGGGGCCAGGTGGGGGACACCCCTCTCCCAGAGCGGACAGTGGTGCGTTCAGTATGCTCCTGGCTCGCCCTTCCACCTTGGGCGCCTGGCTGGCTCCAGGTGGTGATGTGGTGATGTGAGTATCTCTGGGCAGCATTACCCAGCGTTAAGTTAACACGCACCCGGGAGAAAGTCTGCCGTGCATGCCTTCACATTAGCATGTCTTTGAGGCGCCAGGACACAGTGCGGGCATCAGATCTCTGCGGGAGCATTTTAACAACCTCTGTCCTTGTTCACTCTCGCAGTCCCCACAGTGGCCGCAGGCCCATCACTCCGACGACACAGTCCCAGCAACTAATTGGGCCTGGATAATAGGCCACACGGACATGTGTCCTTTCCCATCCCCCTCCAGGCTCCGAGGGAGATACAAAGTAGGAAGCTCCGCGAAGCTGCCACTTCTTCTTGGCGGGGGTTGGGGAGCAGGGGGAGAGGCTGTGCCCCCGCCCAGACAGGCGTGAGGTGCTGGGCACCCTCACCCTGGCCGGGCTATGGGTGGGGAGGACCTACACTACCAGTGTGGCCTGTCTGGTGGACAGAGTCCCCCATGGACATTGTCAGGAGGTGGCTGCAGAAGGGAAAATTTAGTAAAGAAGGAAGTTCCCCACCTAGAATGTTGCTTATGAATTCAGCCTTGCTCAGATCCTGGGATGTCATCTCAGGGTGCCTGGGAGCCAGGGGGCCATGGGAAGCTTCAAGTGAATTTGGGGGTATTTTCTTATTCCCAAGTCCAGACCCCTGGGTCCTGAGTCTTCAACGTGCTTCCAGTTTGAGATTTCAGACACCTGCCCTTCCTGGTCCTGGAAGCAGGCCCTTCCTGAGGACAGAACATCCTTGGTGACAGTTGTGGGATGTCACAGCTGGGATGGGGAGTAAGTGTCGTACTTCTGACACCACCTGGGAGGGCATCGGGAGCCTCCTGGGTGCTCAGTGCAGGGTTGCTCCCTGGGCTGAGCTCAGAACCTCCCACAGGAAAGGTTTCTACTTCCTAAAAATGACAGTGGCCCTGGAGGTCAGACTGGGAGCTCGGCCCCACAGTGGGTTAAAAACAAACAGGCAAAAAGAGAACTAATAGACTAAAGCCAGGGGGGAGAAAACCTATAGCCAGTATTTGCTGGGCACTGGTGACGTCAGAGTGTTCTAAGCTCTTCTGTGTGTTCATCCGTTAACCCTCATGAGGACCCTAAGAGATGGCACAGGGACCCCCACTCTGCAGATGAAGAAAGGACACCCGAGAAAAAGGACCTGCCCTGAGGTCACACAGCCAGTAGGTGGCAGAGCCTGGCCCGGCCCAACTTGTTCTCTCCAGGACGTCTCTGCCTGCTTAGAGAAAACCTGAGCCATCCTGCAGTGCGCCTGGGAGCCAGGGGGTGCCTGGGAGCCAGGGGGCCATGGGAAGCTTCCAGCTTTCCGAACCTCAAGTCCTGATGGAACCTGGGCAGGAGTTCCTTGGGCTTCTTGGGATCCCTTGGTGCTGAGATAGGAGCAGGCTGTTTAGACTCTCTTTCAACCCCATTGTTTTAATCCCAGCACCAGCGATGTGGATGGATTCGTAGTGAGAGACAGAGAGTGAATGGGAAATAGCAAGCCTGTGATGGAGACGGAGACGCTGGGAGAAAAGGAGAGAAAACAAACACAAAGAGAGACTAAGCGGGTTCTGTGCTGGGATGACCAAGCTTGCAAGTGCCTGGCGGGGTCAAAACATCCTCTTCGTCGAATGCAGGTCCAGATGTCCCAGAGAGCCACTTGGAATCACTTCCCACTGGTTCTCTGCCCCACCCCCCTCCGAGTTTCTGGCCTCCCTGCCTATCTCCAGCTTCCCGGTAAAGAGGCCACGGGATGTGGTTTATCTTCCATCGGTGGACAAGCACCACGTGTAGAATACCTAAGGTTGTGGCAGCCCTGCAGGGGGCGGGGTTCCATGAGTACCTGATGGCGTTTTCCTGGAGGAGCCATACCACCCGGAGGGAGCCCATGTGAGGAGACGTCTGAGAGTCTGGCGGAAAAGGAGCTCTGTGGATGGAGTGGCCCTTCCCGGTCGGCTCTCAGAAGCTGCTGTGCAGTTTGTCCTGCCTGACTTGTGTCCCCCCTCCCCTCCCCCTTCCCCCTTCCCCTTCTTTTCTCCCTTCAGTAAATGCTGGTTGAGCACCTACTATGTGCCAGCCTCTGCTATGGGCACTTGGTGCTGGGTATAGGGTAATGACCCAAAAAATGAGGTTTCCTTCTTCCTGGGATTTTGTCCACCCTACTTAGGATGGCAAACAATACAGAGGTATCAAAACAAATAAATTAACAGTTATTAATTACAGGAAATGCTGTGCATGAAAATAAATTGCGGGACCATTCTTTGGTTTGGGCGTAGGGAGGGCCTCTCAGAGGAGGTGGCATTTCGGCTGAGACCTGAAAAATGGGAGGAACCTGCCCTGTGAAGAAGGCAAGGGGGAGCCCTGGCTGGTATAGCTCAGTGGATTAAGTGCTGGCCTGCAAACCTAAGGGCTGAGGGTTCGATTTCTAGTCAGGGCACATGCCTGGGTTGCAGGCCAGGTCCCCAGTTGGGGGGCGTACAAGAAGCAACCACACATTGATGTTTCTCTCTCTCCCTTCTCCTGTCTAAAAGTAGCTAAATAAATTCTTTTAAGAAATGTGTGAGGGCCTTGAGGCAGGAAAGAGCACAGAGTAGTCAGAGAGCAGAGAGGAGGACCGTGTGTGCAGGCGGGTGGGGGGTGGCACTAGATGAGGCTGCGAAGGTGGTTTTCCAAAGCCCTGGTCTGGTGTCATCTCCAGGACTTTTCGAGCTGGTGCAGGTTCTGGTTCGAGGCCTTGTGCTGTGGACCATTGGTTCCTCTGCCCTTTCCAGGCTTCGGGACTTAGCCTCCTTCTTCCTTCTCTACATCCTTCTGTGGAGCTGCTCATGGAGAGTGATGCCCCTCCCATCATGGGGCTTCCCCCAAGTCTGTCCCAAGCTGTGTCTAAAGCCCCAGTGAGGAGCTGACATTGCAGCCCTGAGGGGCCCAGCTCTCTGCGGGGGAGGGGGTGCTATTCCAGGGAGATGCATGTTTCTAGGCCAGTATTGAGGTGAGTGGACCCATGGAGGCCTGAGGGTGCCGAATTATTTGGGGGGCAGGTGGGGAGCTAAGTAGTGAGGTTCTGATTGAAGTGTGTGCCTGAGTTTGTACCTGTGCATGGCCCACAGATCAGGAGGAAGAACACGTACTCATTCAGGAACCTGGATGTTTAAGGATGGAACACCAGGCCAGCTGGTTGGTGTGAGTTACTCAGCCTGCATTCCTGTCTGGTCCAGGCTGGGCATTTTGGGGGACTCTAGCAAGACAGACCACTCTTGAGTCAAGGAATTCTCTTTGGAATGCCGAGTACCTTCACCCTGTGTCCGTCACTGTCCTCAGCAGTGAGTTCAGCAGACAGGGTGGAATCCCCAGATTCCACATGAAGACACTGAGGTTCAGTGAGGCCAAGCCACTCACTCAAGGGCACCCTAATGAGAGCTGGATCATGAAGGTCCTGCAGGCAGATCCACATGTGGATCATCCCTTCACCTTTCAGCTGCTCCATGACCTTGGGGACACACTGCCAGCCTGATTTTTCTTACCTGAAAACGTGGAGAAATGTGGTGAATGTCAGAACACCTAGCTCAGGTAATGGTAAATAGTAGGCGCTTAGTGGGTGCACAGCTCCGTTTCCTGGGCGTCTTCTACCCCATCACCTTTATCCCTCCCTCAAGGATTTCAGGCTCATTGTGATGACCTTGCTGTTTGCCACCAGGTAGACTCAGCATCTGGAAGACTGGCCCATCTTCTCTCTCCCCATCTGAGTGTCTTGCTGTCATGAAGATAAAGCCACAGAGGTGTAACTGCCAGGGCCCCACGCCCAGAAGGCCATCAGACACGGGTGACTTGGCCTGGCCCCGCTTGCCATGATGCAGCAGAGCACTCCTCGCATCCAGCACACAGCTATTCGTTACAAAGCTGCTGAACTAGCCCTGTCAGCTGCATTGATCAATAAATCACTTCGATGGAAACTCAGTAGGCATTGCCCCCTGGCACTCATTCCCACACACAGGAAGGCTTTGCCCCTTTTGTGTCTCAAAATCCTTGGTGCCACTTCCTGCCCCATTTTTTCCTCTGCCTGCCATTCCCAGGGGCGGCTGCCTGAGACAGAACCCACCTGGGCAGGACTCAAGACGTCTCGGACTGCAGCCAGGGCTGCTTCTGGCCCAAGCGGAGAGCTGATCCATCTACCCAGACCTCAAAAGACAGTTTTGCTTTTCAGGGTGTGCTGGGGTCCCAGCTGCCACTGCTCCTGGGCATCCTCCTAGGTCCGTGAGACCACCATTAGCAGCCCTGCTCAGGGAAGGGTAGCTAGTTCCAGCACCGGATGCTGTGGCGAGAGGAATCGGGGGCCAGAATAGTCCCATGGTCTTCCCTTAGTTTCACTCATCTGTCTGTCTGTCTATCCATCTATCTATCTTTCTATCTACCATCTATTTATTCATTCATTTATGTGACTTTTTCGAGCCCCTGCTGTGTGCTAGGAGATTTCCATGTGTGATCTTATTTAATTCTATCTTTGAAGTTAACTTTCCATCCTTTTAGGCGCTACAACATCCTGTATTGCATGCTTAGAAAAGGCAGGTGCTGTGCTAGGCATGCAGGTGCTGAGTGAAGCAGCAGAGCTGGTTATGAGTCTAGACACTGGGGCCTCACTGCCTGGGTTCAAATCCTGCCTCTTGGTTGGGTGAGTTCTAAACGTCTGTGCTTCAGTTTCTCCATCTATAAAATGGGAATGAAAAGGGGTTGTGGGACAGATTGAGTTACTATGGATAAGCATCACATGCCGGGCACATGTGAGTACCATATGGGTGTTGGCTCATTTTAGCTGGTGAGGATTAAATGGGCTAATATGTGTAACATGCTTAGGACAGTGTCTGCTACATAGAGCTTAATGCTTATAAGCTAAAATCATCATTGTTTCATCAACCTTTTAATTTATTAGTTTTGGAGAGAGCGAGAGACAGAAACATTGATTTGTTGTTCCATGTATTTACACATTCATTGGTTGATTCTTATAGGTGCCCTGACCGGGGGTAGAACCTGCAACCTTGGTGTATCAGTATGAGGACAATGCTCTAACCAGCTGAGCTATGGGCCAGGTTCCATTGCCTCAACAATTTAATCCTCACAACAATGTAAAGAAGCAAAAACTGTTAGTCTTTCCATTGAACAGATGAAAAAACTGGGGTCAAGGAGATCATTGGGATCTTGGAACAGAGATTTAAACATGCTGGGCTGACTCCAACCCCGGGCATTTTTCTATCGCGCTGGACTGCTTGGGGCAGGCAGCGTGCTTTGGAGTTGGAAAGCGTCTGGGAGCTGCCTGGACCAGCAGGATGAAGGCGGCGCAGTGGGAAAGCTGAAACCTGGAAAGTGCTCGGACAGGCAGTCAGGGCAGACGGCTCCCGGTTGCTTCCACCCTACAGTGTAGCCGCTGACCACACAGCTCCCAGCCGGACTGGGTTGTGCAGGTTCTATCTGTTGTCTGGTGTCGGTGTGAAGCATGCCCTTTCGCTCCATCTCTAAGAGATCTCTTAGCGTAGCTGTCAGTCGAGTAGGTTCTTCATCTAGACTCACTGGTTGGACTCCTGGATTCACCGTTCCTTATCTGTCACACTTTCTGCGTCTCATTTTCTCTTGGTCCGTAGAAGGGATCGAGTTGGTTAAATTGCCTGATGGCATAGGAAGCACTCGGTAGAGTTACCTCTTATTTATTCTTCTCAAGAATAAACATTAAAATAAAAAGGACAAGCATCCATTAGCACAGCTCTAAATGTGTTTACAACTCCTCTGACCCCCAGGGCAGCTCTGGGAACTGGAATGGGTAGAATGAGTCTTTTCTGATTTGCAACTGAGCAAAGAGCGGTCCAGCCTGGGTGATTGGTGCAGGTCACAGGGTTGGCCGGTGACAAAGGCGAGAGTCAGACTCACATCTACAGGTCTGTGCCCCTGCAGAGTGGCCTGCTCCCCTGCACCACCCCTTCCAAAGGCCCAGCTGTGGGAAGGCCAGCCAGCCCCAAAGGAGCTGGCAGCCAGCAGAGATGGCCTCCCGGGCCGCTTCTCCCTTCTTCCCAGGTGGAGGTGCCCTCTCAGCAAACACACGGCTGCCGTGTCACTGGGGGTGGCCCTGCTGGGCAGTCCTAGTCCTTGCTGCCACCTTTTCTTCATCATCAGGACATTAGCTGCCCCCCTCAAAACTCCACCCCTCCACCTCTACCCCTGCCCTCTCCCATCAGCATCTTAGGGGCTGCAGCTGCAGGCCAGGGGACATTTTTCCCAATTACTGCCATCGGCCCAAGTTCCTGCCTCAGCCTGGCCCAGCCCGATTTGCATACCATTAGCTATGATGCCATGCATTATGGATTCATATTTAATTTTAGTACTTTTTGGAGACAACTCTCACCTAATTAAAATCTCCTTCTCTGAGAGCCTGACATTCCTCCGAACTCTTGTAACATGGGCACTGCACAGATGGACCACACACACACACACTCACACACACTCGCACACCCCTCCAGCCATGGGTGCTTGCTACCATTTCAGCCCCCATTCCACAGATTACCCTTTAAATGGAAAAGTAAAACTGAAAAAAGGCCTCTTCCTCCAGGTGGATTTGTTTGCACACTTAGCTCTGTGAGCCCGCCTTCCCAGCTTGTGCAGGAGAGGCTGCCGGACAGAGCCAGGATCCCCGGAGAATCTGGGGCGGGGAGAGTGAAGGCACCCACTCTCAAGCCTGGCCTCCATCTGCCTTTTGTTCAGAGTCACGGGCCTGTCCATGCCTCAGTTTCTCTCATTTTTCACCTCCTCAGAAGGTAAAAATCTCAAGCCCTACATCCTATCATCATCCTCGGCGTGTTTCTACTCAGGCAATCTGAAATGAAGTACGAGGAAATCCTGTCCCTTAATCCATAAAACTGAAAGAGCGGGTCGAGGGAGGGGTGAACAGGTGAAACGCCGGGGGTTGGTAGGCCGGCGGAACTACTTTGTATGAGATGAGAGCGGTGGATACATTATACAAGTGCATCATTATACATTCCTTCAAACCCATGGAATGTGCAGCAGCAAGAGAGAACCCTGAGGGAAGCCACTGACACTGGTGGTGACGAGGTGTCAGCGGAAGTTCATGGGTTGTAACGAGTACACCTCTCCTGGCGGGGGGCGTTGGTCATGGGGGCGGCTGTGCACGTGTGCAGGGGAAGGGGTGTGTGGGAATACTCTATACTTTGTGCTCATTTCTTCTGAGAACCTGAAATGTCTCTAAAAATAAGTTTTATTAAAGAGAAATAAATGTAAAAGCATCACATTTCTTGAATGCTCACCATCTGCCAAGCATTCATGGCAACAATGTGAGGTCGATTTTATTATAATTATTATAACCCCATTCTACAGTCGAGAAAACTGAGGCCCAGGCGGGTAAGTAGCTTGCCAAAGGTCAGAGCAAGTAAACATAGGGTATTGGGTTTGGACTGAGACGACTTGGCTTCAGAGCCCACGATCTTAGCTGTATCACAGCTACCTCTTCTTTTTTACCAAGGAAACAGTCGGGGAGATGGGCTGGAATTACTTCATGGCCCTAGTTCTACGATAATGACTCAATTCCCACCCGACTCAGGGTCAAGGTATGGGTCACCACTCACCTCACCCACACTCTCAGCGATCAGCAGCAAGTTTTCCCGCTGAGCTGTGCAACAGGAGGTAGAGCCCCGCCCACCCCCAGCACACGGGGCCTCCCTTGGTCTGGGGTGTGGGTGGTGAGAGCACAGAGCTCCCCAGGGACAGAGGACCCAGGCCTAGCACCATCCCCAGGCTGTCACCATGACCCGACAAATTCCCCGTGTCTCCGTTCGCACGTGTGGGTAACCAGAGAAATGCATCAAGGTGGCTCGCGTTGTCTGGGTCGGACCTGGGTTTGCAGGGCCAGGGGAAAAACACATTCAGTCATGAGAAATGTTAAACGTATGGCAAACTTGCGAGAGCTTCACAGTGAACCCCCGTGTTTTGAGTGGTGTTTCTTTGGTCAGCCTCTGCCCTGTACTCCGGCGCTGTCCTGGGTGCTCTCACCCCTGCCCAGACCTGGTGGAGTGCGACTTCTCACTCCCGTCTTATGGGTGAGGGTGCTGAGGCCCAGGAGGATGACGACACCTGTCCAGGGGCACCCAGGTCTGCATGGGTGGGGCCAGGAGTGGCACCCAGAGCCCTTGGACCCCCATACCTGCTCCCTTCACTGCTCTGCCCTCTGCTGTTACCACAAGAACCCGGAAATCCCTGTTACAGTGGCAGGCAAAGCCCCCTGGCCTGGCCCTCTGGGTGCTGGAGGGGCATGTGCATGGTGGTCGGGGGATGGAACGAGAGGGGAGGTGAGACACAGGGCACTCCTTGCGGGCAGGCTCGTGCAGGGCACATCAACCTTCACGGCCGTGGCTCCTGCTTGCAGGGCTGCTGGCCCCCGTGGGACCCAGAGCTCTGAGGAACGATTGAGCCCTCAGCACGGCTGGGTGGCTCTGGGGCCCCAGGGTCCTCCCTGCTTGAGATCCACTCCCACTTTGCTGTTGCTGCCTGCTTGGTTGGCCACCCGGGGAAGGCTGGGTTTGGACCGTGTCCCTCTCGCGACCTCAGAAACCTTCCATGGTGCCCACTGAGCTCCACCAAGTTCAATTGGTCCACTCTGCCTGGAATGCCCTTCCCAACATCCACCGGGGTCAGATCCCACCTCCTCCAGAAGGTTTTCCAAGGTCCCCTCATAGGAATGATTCTTCCCCTTCTCCCTGGCACCTGAGCTCTGTGGTTAGAAGACAGAGGCTGTTTGGTGTGACTTTCGGCTCTGTCCTTTGCTGGTTGTGTGACCTTGGATAAGTTGCCAATTCATTCTCTGTCTCGGTTTCCTCGTCTGCAAAATGGGCACAGTGATACTCCCTACCTCTTCGTGAGACCCGAATGAGGTATGCCGCGGATAGAGCGCTCTGACAGTGCCCACACGCAGCATCTCAGAGCCCTGTACGCGGTGGGGCCTCCGTGCTTGTTGGCTGAGCCGAGCTGACCTTGAGTTCAGCCTCATGGGTGAGACTCAGCAAGGAGGAGGTGATGTGGGTGGACAGGATGCTCTGCAAGGCAAAACGCGGTGCAGCTGGCAGACTGGGGTGTGGAGTGAGCATAGCGCTGAGCAGAGGCAGGGGCTTCTGTCCTGCTTGGGGGGCACCTCAGTGAAGAGGCGGGCTGGCGGGGCTGCAGCGCCGGTGGTCGGGGGCTGCGGAAGAGTGTCTTGGTCATAAGCAGCAGCCTGGGTTCAGATCGTGGCTGCACCGCACTTGCACAGTTTCTCAGCCCCTCCCTCGTCTGTCTTCTGTCCTGTGAGTTGGGGACAGCAATCGTGCCCACTTCCTGAGGTTCTCGGCCCAGCAGAGCCACAGCCCTTCTGGAATTCATTCCATAGCTGTGTCAGTTCTCAGCCCACAGCCCCACAGGCCTCCACCGTCTCAGCCATGGGCCTGGTGTTCACGGAGACTGCACTTTGTCCAGGAGGATTTAGATGTTGAACGAACAAGTTCACTTGAGTCCTGCGGGGCATTGACCGGGAAGGTCTTTGACTCGAGCCTCCCACGAGCCACTCCTCCTCACACACGGAGGCTTTCGCAGAAAAGCATTTAATGTTTTCTCTGTGTTTAAAGAAGCCTCTGAGGGCCCATCAGACTCAGCCTGGCCGGCCTGATACTGAGACAAAGTGCGGTCCCCAGGGGAACATGCCAACCTCTGCTCTTAAGTAAACCCAGGGGAACATTTCTACATATGGCCTGGTGGGCTATATTTAGTCTTTGCCAGGGCTTTGAGCGCCTCCCCACTCCATTACTGAAGCTGCTGTGAGCGGGGGAGGGCTGAGGCTGGGAGGGCAGGGAGAAGCCCCACCCCCGTGAACACAGCGGGAGTGTGCCCCTTGAACACAGCTGGGGTTCCAACTTGACTCTGATGGTGGTGTGTTTAGAGGCGGGAGAGAGGGCCACAGACCCCGATGAAGCAGAGGGCCTTCCGCTCAAGGAGGCTCCGTCCATCTCGGGTCTCCTGAGTCCCCATCTCTCCCCACTGACGCACAGCCAGGCCCTCCTCTCTGCTGCAGCCTTGTTGTTCTTCCCTTGGCCTGTGTCACCTTTCATGCCAGTGATTCTCACAGTCTCCCTCATGTCGCTGCGTGGCACCTAACTGTCACTCAGGATCCCTCAAGTCCTCCCCAGTGCCTACCAGGTAAAGCCCAGCCACCTTAGCCTGGCATTCAAGGCCTCCACCCACCTTTTCATCCTCATTAGCAGCCATGAACCCCCTTGAGTGTGGAATTCTTGGGGACAGGGGTGTTTCTCTGCTTTATTTACCACAGTGTGCCCAGGGCCTTGAAGAGCACCTAAAACCTCATATAGGTGCTCAGTCGATATTTGTTGAGTGAGTAATGAGTGAAGGAGTGAATGAAGGAATGAATGATGCAGTGATCTACACGCCCCCCACTCTCATGCCTTTGCTCTGACCACCGTTTGCTGCCAGGCAAGACCTGTTTACCCACCTGCGTCCCACCCTGTAAGTCCCAGATCGGGTTCCGCTTCCTCCATGGCCCCTTCCCTGGTGGGCCGGCCCCGATGACAGCCCCCCACACCAGCTTCAGCCCCATCTGCTGTTAGACTCGGGTAGCTCGAACCCCCTCCAGAGCTTCCCGGGCAGCATCTGAGTCTGAAGGAAGGGCAGGCCGCTCCAGATTGGTAGATGACAATGAGCAAGGGAACTTAGAGGCTGGTTCTGGGCGGCCACGAGACAGCTTTGCACCTGCCCGCCAGCATCTTAAACATCCATAGAGAGGTCCTGACCAGGCTCAGTCACACGCCATCAGCAGGATCTCACACCCCATCTCTGTCTCGCGGCTGTGTCCTCCTGAACCAGGGAAGATGAGCAGAGCATGCATTCTGGGGACAGCAGGGCAGTGGGAGCCTCTCGTTGCCCAGGTCTAGTTCGCGGCTCAGGGGGGCGGTTAGGGCTCCTCCATGGACCCTCCGTGGCCTCCAGTCCCAGGCACCCATGCCCCCTTGCTGTGTGGCTTTCTTGGGGCTGTGTCTGCTCTCAGACATGGCTGTGAGCCCCTGAGGTCAGGGATAGGTGAGGCGCCTCCACTCCCTTGACCCCTTCTCAGAGTTCTTGTGTGGCTTTCAGTGGATGTGGGAGAGAAGATTGGTTGTCTGGGATGGGACTCGGGATGCTCAGGAGGCAAAGATGCAGCCACAGGTAGTGGAGGGCCTGGTCCTTTCAAGGCAGAGCGTGATATCCAGACGAGCTGGCATCTGGTGTCAGATGGGGACTCGGGCAAGAAAGGCTGTGAGGAAGGTACAACATGGGGCCATGAAATGGCCAGAAAGGGACAGAACCTGGAGGGGGAACCCCAGCAACAGGTAAAGTTTAAAGGGAGCAGGCAAAAGTAGGCCAGGATTGGAGAAACTGTCCTTAGAGAGGAGGGGCTACTAGGTAGATGTCAGAGACAGGTACTCCAGGCCAGGAAGCAAGGCGGGAAGCCTGTGTCACACCCAGGGGCCGAGTTTAGGGGTCCCGCTGGCCAAGAGCCTTTCTTGATGAGGGGCCCATTCTGCTAGGTGGCTTGCTGGCTGATTAAGTCCCTCCTACCTCCACTGTGGTGGGACCTAGAGGCACAGTGAGCTCCGACCTGCAAGTGAGAATCCAGTGCTCTCAGGGGGAGGGATGTGAGGAAACTCCAGGGACACGCACTGGTGTTTTGTGAACATGGGCTTCAGCCACTGCAGATCATGGTTGTCCCCTTTGTAGTCACCACGCCTAAATCACACATGTGAAATCTCCTTTGGAAGGGTCTAGAGGACACACAGACACACAGTTCAGTGACAACAAAGGGACACCAGGTATGGGGCATGGGGAGGGGCCAGATGACTTCTCGTGACCTCTGGGGACCCCTTCTCTGAAGACCCAAGCTGTCAACGGTATGAATGAAGACAAAGTGGGTGGTGATTCCACCTGGGAGGGAGGGGGGCTGGGAGCCTCTTGGCCAGAGCTAGGACCCCCTCAGCCCCACCCTCCCCAGACCCCGAAGCTCAGTCTCTCCCCTTCTTCTCAGGTCACTTAGCTCTCAGAGGGAGCCATTGCGGTAACAATTCTCTTCTGCTTTATGTGATCCTTTATCCCTTTCAAAGCCCTTTTGTGCACGGTTTTCCATGCGATGCCCCCTGAGATAGGCTGGTATTCTTATCTCTGCTTTATAGATAAGGAAATGGAGGCTCCAAGAGGTGCCCGGCTGGTCTGAACCCCCCTCCCCGCCAACTCACTGGAGGCTGGGCTGTGGAGCAGGGATTAGAGCCAGGAGCCGGTGACTTTCTGCCCTGTTGCATTTTCCTCTGCTCTCTGATGTGCACAGGCTTTAGAAGACAGTTTCCTTTGGCCTGCATGAGTCCATGCTGCTCTGATGATTTCTGGGGTGTGTGTGTGTGTGTGTGTGTGTGTGTGTGTGTGTGTCTGTCTGTCTGTCTGTCTGGGGGGTGGTGCTAAAAGCAAAGGTTGCTCAGTAGCTGCCTCAAGTATTTCATCTCCCCCCTTGAACATCTCCTCAGTTGGCTTTGGGGGTCCTGATGGGTGGCAGGCACCATCCCTAGCTCCCTCCCTCCTCTCCCCTCTGTTTGCCTGGGGCAGCACCTTGTAAGAAGAGTGGGGGAGCTGGGGGCCAGGGGTGAGTGGGTTGGGGGCAGAGACTAGAGATGGCCTCATCATCCCACAAGGGTGGCAGCTGACAGACTGGACAAATCCTAGTGTAGCCAGGCTGACAGGCTGTACAAATCCTAGTGGAGAGAACTGAATATCTTGGCTCCGTAGTACCCACTGAAGGGGGTCTGTCTTGGGAACCCAAAGGACAAGTGTCAGAATAAGTTCAAAGGGGAGATTTAGAGGAGTTTGGAGAGAATGTGGAGTTATATAGTTAATTGCTCAGAAAAGCCAGGAGTGGATTCAAGGGTCCAAATGAAAATAAAGGAAGCAGTGATTCCATTTAGGTGAGGGGTGCGGGGTGGGTGCTGGGAACCTCTTATCCAGACCCCAGACGCCCACTGCACTCCAGATCCTAAAAGTCAAGTACCTTCATCTTTTGAGGCTGAAATCCTGGAGGTCGTGCAAAGGACCTTTCTCTTTCTCTTGGCCTAAGCTGACTCAGAGTCTGAAATAGCAAGGCACTGACCCAGCAGGGCATGAGTGATGCTTCATATTTGAGTCCAAAAGTGCTAGTTGGGCTATCAGCTGGGTTTAATTTTTAATTAATGCACTAGTAACTACTTCATCTCATTCCACAAAAGCAACTTGACGTTGTTTATGAGAGTCACATTTAATGAGATAGCTTATTGTTCAAAGAATTCGGGACCGAGGAAGTACAAATTAGAAATCAAATGTTTCCTAGGAGAAAAAAGAAATGTCATATCTAAGTCATAATGGCCATTACAGTTGCTATAATTGGACCAAGCATTTGACTCTGTGTTCCCTGGTGGCCAAAGGGAAAAGAGAAATACCATTAGTTACATATGTTTTACCTTCTCTATGTGGAAAAATCACCCTAGTATCTCCAGGGAAAAAATTAAACTTTTATTAACCCTTCATTTAAAAAAATTTTTTTTCATGTAGGGCCTAATATAGAAGATGCTGAGGCATGCAGCGCCCTTTTAACAAATGGCAGTAGCAGATTTCCTAAGACTGTGTCTGGTAGTGTCTGTTCTCTGTGTCAGCTAAAGGTCTAATGACTAAACACATAATGACAAAAATGAAGCCGGAAGCCTGGGCACACAGTCCAAGTGCACAGCTTGGTCCAAGGGTAAATTCTAGTGTAGCTGGAGAAGTAGGTGGCCAGCCTCCTCTGTGTCCCTTCTCCAAAATGTCATGTCTCTCCATCGCAGTCATGATTCCTGACAGCCAGTAGATGGTTCAGGCAACCGTCTCTCACAAGACCTGACATCTCGGTGGTTGTTCGGTTAGGGGACAGCCGTTGGGAGCAGTTTCCATTTAATTCAGAGCAGTGGGCCATGGCTGAGTATCTCAGTCAGTTAGTGTCATCCGCATACACCAAGGTTGTGGGTTTGATCCCCGGGCAGGGCACCTACAGGAGTCCACCCATGAATGCGTGAATGAGTGGGACAACAAATCGATGCTTCTTTCTCTCTCCCTTCTTTTCTCTCTAAAGCAATCAATAAAAGCAATCAATAAAAATAAATAAATACAATTAAAAAATAGTTTACAGCAGTGATCACCAGGCTTCTTTGATTGATGATAATCACTCACTGGTAACAAAGCTGAGCATGCACCCTCATAAATATAGTTTGCACTTTATAAGTTACGTATAAGTACACCCAGGTCAATCTGCTATGTACCTTGTAACTCATACATGAAAATAAGTAATTAAAAGGGATGAGACTCCAGTCAGGTAAGGAGAGTTGAACATGTCTCCCTCTCCCCAGTGGGTGCTCTTGTGCCCACCTGTCTTAGGCTGGCCCCTTACCCTTTGGGGCACTCTGCCAGCCTGGGCTGCTCGCTGAGGACGCCCGCAGCTGTGACTGGGGGCTGGGCAGGGGGTGGCTGCCTCCTCCCATCCATCCCCACCCCAGCTTCCTCTCCCCTCAGCTGGGGTGACTCTGAGGCAGGTTCTGCGCCATCTCCCAGAGGCCCTGGTGGCAGGCACTGTGGCTGGATTGCATTCCGGTCGTCCACACACAGTGGTGATTTGCTGGATAATGCGCCCGTTATTAGTTGGTTTCCTCTCCCTGTCTCGCTTCTCCTCTCCCCACCCTCCCCCACCCCAATAAACTGAGATGACCTCCCAGGTAAACTACTCACACTCAGCTCTGTCCCCAATTTGCCTCTGGGGAAATCCCACCAAAGACAGCTTTCTTTGGAGCAAATTGGGGAACCTGTGAAGACTTGTCTTCCCACTTTAACATGGAGAAGGGCCCCAGGTTTTTTCTTCAAAACCAACCCAGTGTCTCTCTCTACAAATGGGCAGTTCTCTACCTGGAATGATGCTCCTGGTCTGGACAAGCTCCCTACCAGCCTCTCCAGGACCCCACTGTGAGCGGCAGACATTCCATAAAGCTCCCCGGGATGCAGGGGCACAGCCCCTGGCCTCTTGCCAAGAGCATCAGGTGTCGAACATCCCCCAGTAACTTGGTTAAGCTCCCTGCTGTATAGACTTACTGAAGATAAACTCGTTGCATTTGAGAGGACAACTGCCGAATGCCATTGATTTTTGCTTTAGAACAATTGATCTCAGACAATTCTTTCTGACAACAGACAGATGAAGGACCCTCGTCTATCTTGGCCACTCCTGGTTGGTGACAATCGAGTCGAGCCGTTGGCCCGGGGGAGCTCACCTTTTCAAGTGCCATGGGCAGCAGGGGCATGGGGGTAAACACAAGATGACGTACGGATCTGCAGCATCTGGAGGCATTTTGATTCTTTAAGTTATAAATGCAAATTATCAGCTGATAATCCCGGGACCATTTTTGGATAGTTACTGGCAGACATTGAAGTAGGGGCTGTTGCAGCCTTAGGTGTCTTATTCCCTAACTGTTCAGTCAGGTGCCGCTGCCAACTTCGCCCACCGAGGACTAAAGGAAGTGCGGGTGCAGTGTGATGCCATGGCACACGCCAGCGGGTGTTTGTGGAATGTGAAGTTCAGAGGTGGAGGCTCCCGTGAGTATTTTGACCCAAGACAGAGCTGAGACCTGGACCACTGTTTTCAAGGCTCACCTTCTCTCCCGCTCTGACTCCAAGTCCCTCTGAATGACCACTTCTGATAGGGAGCTTCCTGCCCCAGTGGGTGTAGAGGGAGGAGCTGCCTTTGGATTCAGACAGACAGATGGGCTTGAATCTTGACTCTGCGCCTGGCTCCCTGGGTGACCTTTGACAAGTCACTGCATCTCTCTGGGCCTCAGTTCCCTTTTCCATAAAGTAGAACGATTGCTTAGTAAAACAGTTGTAAGCATGAAATGATAAACGGTGCGAAGCACTCAGCCTGATGCCTGACACATGGCTGTGTGACCTTGGGCAAGTTACCCCACTTCTCTGAACTCCAAACTGAGTTAACAGCACCTACCTCCCGAAGTTGTTGTGAAGTTTAAATTGAGTAAATGTATGCGTGTGAAGCATGTATCACAGGACCTGGCACATAGGAGGTGCTCAGGAAGAGCTGGCTATTATTACTGTAATTATTATTCATTCATATCCAATAGAGGTAATAAAAGCAGCACCTGTCTTGTCAACCTTACCCACAGAAGGGCTGAAAAATCAAGTGAGATGATGGATTTTCCAAGGTCGTGCATTCATCCATTCAACAAATATTTCCTGAGCGCGCGCCGCGCTCTAGGCTCAGTTCTGAATGCTGGGGAGCAGCAGAGGGCAAAGCAGCAAAAACCCTGCCTGCAGAAAGCCTGCCTTCCAATAAGGACACTGACCTTTGCACGACAATGACAGTAAAGGAAAGAACGTGCTTGATCATATTAAGTTCCTGGGGGACCAAATAAATGGGGGTGAGGCTTAGGAGTCGGAGGGAGGGGTCATGTGAACCGTGGTTGGGGTCCCCGAGGCCTCAGGCCTCAGAGGGAAGGCTGTTTGATCAAGGACCTGAAACAGTGCTCTGAAGCTGGGGTGTGTCACCCCCTTGAGAGGGACTGTGACTGGCCCCTGCCTGGCAGGTGGCTTCTGATGGGAGAAGTGGGCCGAAGGTGCTGCCCGAGGCCCAGCCAGAGGACCCTTCCCTGGCCTGTGGTGGCCTGAGCTTCTGGGGGAGGGAGAATTCTGGGCTGGCTGGGGCGGAGTGAGTGACCATTCCTTAAGGCCCCCTTATGGCTGCCTCAGGCCTCTTTGGGTGGTGAGTGGGGAGAGACTTATACTTAGGGTGTCGGGAGGCTTTCTAGAAGGACCGTTTCTGAAAGCAGCCCTGAAGGTTGGGTGTGGAGTGCTGTGCTGTCCACCTGCCCTGGTAGTCACCTGGCTCCTTGCACCTGGCTCCTGACTTACAGTTTCCTTCCTTCTGTAAAAGCACTGTCTGGTCCTGGGCTGGAGAGGGGAAATGCTCTTCCAGCCACCCTGCAGTTGCCTCGCAGACCTTGGTGCTCCTTCCGAAGATGGTACACCTCAGCCCCTAACGCTGCGCTCTGAGCCTCCCTCCCTGATTCTGGGGTTGTCCCTCCACGTGCAACAACTCACCTCCCTCCCCACGTTATGCACTCAGGCCCCAGTCTTGAGCACCTGAGCCTTTTACTCTGCACCCCCGTTCCAGCGGTTCACCAGAGCTGTCCTCCCAGGTCTGATACCCGCGGGGCACTCATCTCCGTCTAGCCCTCCCCCTCCATCTGAAGTTCACCCGAATAGGGCAGGGCAGGATTAGAGGGGTGAGATGGGAGCTACAAACCCTGCAGGCAGGTTTCCAAGGGCATAGCAGGAGCCTCAGAAGCCCCTTGGGCTTTAGCCATGGGAGGGGCCCTCCAGTGGTTCTGGGGGCCAAGAGTCTAGCCTTGCTCCCCTTACTGCCTTGAACTGAAACTCATGCTGCTGTCCACAGGCTGGGAGAGGGGCTCCCTTCAACACTGGGATGCTAGAGAGCTTTGGGAGGAGTGGGATAAAGGGGCTTCTTTGAACTTCGGTCTCTTCTATCAAATGGAGTTGATGACCCACATTACCCATTGGGAGGGCTTGGTGCAATGGCACAAGTGAAGTGCTGAGCACAGTGCTTGGCGCGTGGTAGGGAGTCTGGTAAATGACAGCCACGATGAAGATGCTGCCGGTACTTGCACATCAGTCATCACTTCTTCCATGAGTCACCCGGTAGACACTTGTGAAGCATCTTCTGCGTGTCGGCCCTCAGCTGATGCTGGAGACACAGAGGAAACTAGACATGGGACTGGTTCCTGGGGAGGCCCCGGTCTTACTGGGAAGGCAGTGTGAAGTTAGGGCCCTGTGGTGAGGCCCTGACAGAGGGAGACGGGCTGCCGGGAGGCCAACAGTAAGGAGGGTGTGGTCACGGAAGGGTTTCTGTTTGCACCTGATGGAAAGGGCCCCACTAGGGGGTTTTAGACCACTTTCCCAGCAGGAGGCAATATTTAGGCCAGGGTCTTCCATCCACAAATAGGAATCAGTGTAACAGCCACCTGTTTTACTGGGGCCCTTGGGTTCTCCCATCAGAACCCGGGTTGGGGGAGTGGCATAACCAGCTTTGGCACCTAAAGGATGGGCCTGGACACTCCTGCCTCTCCCTTCATTCATTCAGCCATGCCTGCTAGGTACCAGGCATTCTATGCTCTGAAGTTTCAGCAGGGAACAAAACAAATCGTGGTCCCTGGGAGAAAAGAGCTTCAATTCTAGTTTGGGGAGAGATCGTCAATAAAGTGGGCCTAGCACCTCACAGACTGGGATTGGCCACTCCTGGCTCTTCCAAGACTAGACCCAGGCTAGGCTGGACCACCCTTCATACCACCCAGGGTTGGCCCTGTGTAGGACCTGGGCTGGGTCTGACCACATGGCACTACTCGAGCTGGCTCTGGTCACCCCTGGCCCCTCTCAGGCTAGGCCTGGCCACTGTCTTTTCCCCCAGAAGCAGCCTGGAAGGCAGGAACTGGCAAGGGCTGTGGCCTGAATCCCTCCGCCAGGGCACCTCTCCCGCCCTGGTGTGGTTGCAGCCTGCCCCTCCAGGCCATTGCTGCAGAGTGTGTGTGTAGGGGGTGCTCCCCTCACCGCGTGTGGTGTTGAGCTCTGGAATTATAATTTTTCTGATTTAACAACTGCAAGTGTTTGCTGCAGCTTTACTGCCTTAAAAAATGTTTTCTAATAATCCCCAGGTGTTTCTCTTGCATACAATAGCCTGGCTTGTTACAGCCCAATTAAATCCTTATTTGAGACGCTTAATTAAAACTCTGAACAGAACAAGCCATAAAGCTTGCTCCTTGCCAGCCTCATGCCAAAAGTGACTTTCCTAGGCCTGGCCCTGGCATTGCAACTTCCCATTTTTGACCTGGTTGGGAAGGAGACATCCAGTTTCTCACCTGGGGGGCTGTGGATGCTGAACTTGGTTACCCAGAGACACAGGGATGGGTTCCTTGAGTCCTTGGTTCCCAGTTCCTAAGTTGGCCTCTTCTGGCTCCCCCGGAGCAGGAGTTCTCAGCCTCGGTGCTACTGACATTTTGGGACAGGTATTTCTTTGTTGTGGGGACTGTCCTGTGCATCATAGAATGTTTAGCAGCATCCCTGACCTCTTCCTACAAGATGACAGTAGCACTGTCCTCCATTTTGAGTGACAACCCAAAATATTTTCAGACATCGCCAAATGTCCCATGGGTGGGGAAAATGACCCCTTGCTGAGAAGCACCGTCTTGAAGGGAGGCACCCTCTGAAAACCAGGAGCCAGGGCACAGCTGGGCAGCCCCTGGGAGCTAATTCCTGCTCCCGCCCCAGACCAAGTTCTAACAATGGGGAGCTACAGGCGGCAATGGGGAGCAGGGTGCCTGGTGGGGAGGCTGAGAGGAGAGTCCTGCCTTGGAGCCCTATGGACACATACCTCTGCGTGAAGAACCAACTTTTCATCTTCTTGGTCTTGCCCTCTTCTCCCACCCCCTGTTCAGCTTAGGACAGAGTGGAGCCAGGTCCCTTCGAGCAGAACCTCAAGGTCGGGGGACTCACTTTTCCCAGTTTGCTGAGACATCTCTAGCTATAGCACTGAAAATCCCAGGCCCTGGGAAAGTCAGTCTGAGATGCTGGTGAGGCCTGACCATTGCTTATCCCACCAAGGGGTCCCTGAGCAACTAAGAGAATTGCCGCAGAAGAATGAGCTGTTACCAATGAGCCGGCGCCCTGCCTGCCCCTTCTCATTTCATCCCGTGACCTGCTGGGTTCATGCCATTACCCCATTTTACGGGTGAAGAAACCAAGGCCCAGGGAGACTCGCCTGTACGCCACAGCCAGTGGAGAGCCAGAATCCGAACCAGTCCCGCCTCTTCCCACGACACTCTCGGAAGCCTTTCCCACAAGACCCTGGAAAGAGAGGACTTGGGCCCTTTGGATTCTGACCTGCGAAGAGTTTCTCTTTGACCTTGGCCTGGCCATGGGGGACGTGGAACTGCGTTCCTGGTCCTGATGCCTGCCGATGGGAGGCAGGAGGTGCTGACTGAAGGTTGACACGCAGGTGGAGGCTGTGAAGATGGGAGAGGTGAATGTCCGGACATCAGCTATGAGATCCTTGGTCTTGCACAGAGCCTCCTGTGAGTTCTCCACTTGCCTGGTGACAGTTCCAGCTCCCAGAAGGAAGAGAACGTGGCCAGAGGACCTGCTCAGGACCTAAGTCAGACTGAGAAGAAGGCGGTGAAGAGGCATGACAGGAACTGTTTGTGACGTCTGGGGAGCATGCAGCCCAGACTTTAGCAGGCGACATACTGAAGCTCAGGACACGTGAGCAGGGCCACACGCTCTGAGACAGGAAGCCCGGAGAATCAAGGAAGGCCCGAGCTCCTGTTTTTGACAGTGCTGCGGCAGATCTACCTAAGGAGAGAGAAGGGGTGTGAGGTGGTCCCTCAGGAAACCTGTGTGGGTGTATAGGGAGAGGCTGGATGTGTAATGGTCGTACCCAAGGATGGGAAGCCGGGAGGTTGATCAAGAAGGCACATCCATCAGAAGGGGTGTGATTCCTGGGACACAGCTTTCCCCAGGAGGAGTTCCCAGGGCTGTGACCTTAAGGCAGAATCTGGAATACACTTAAGGAAAATCACCATACATCATAGTAATGGCTATTACATAAATTCCTCATTGCTTACTCAGTGCCAGAGATGGTGCTAAACATGTAGGAAGTATCAGTTGCCCTGTTTTGTCAGCCGGGGAAGCTGGTGCCTGCCCAAGGGCACGCATATAGTCAGCGGTGGCGGCAAGACTGAGGCACAACACAGGCCTGAGTTCAAGTTATGGCTTGGCCGCCTCCTTGCTCTGTGGCCTCTGCTCAGTTGTCTGTTTCCCTTTTCTAGAAAGAAGCTTGTGAGCCTCAGAAGAATTTATCCATGTGATATGTCAACACAGTGATGAGTGTCTGGCCTATGTGTAAAAAAATAAAAGTTCCCTTTCCTCCAAGGGACTCATAATGATACTACTGTAACCATGGTGCTGAGAACCCCTAAATGGGCTGTGAAGTGGAGAAAGGAGGGAGCAAAAGGCAGGCCAGAGGAGAGTGAAGAGTCTTGTCACTCTCTGTTGAGAATGAACAAAGGATTTCACATTGATGGGTGACAAGGGACACAGAGGTGACACTTGACTCCCATTTTGTTTTACAATTGAGAGGAAGGATTGTCAGCCTAAAAGGGGCAGCCCAGACCTCAGGGGGAGAAACAGCCCATGGTGGGCTGGACAGGAGCCCCATGCCTGAGCACCGAGACCACCTTCTGCTGAGATCCCGGAACCACACTGCTGGCGACTTCTGGAGGCTGTGAGGGTCCTGGGAGGCTGGGGACAAACAGACGCCAAGGGAAGGGTGGTTTCCAGAAACTCCAGTCACAGAGCTTGCTTGAGGGTGAAGTCTATGAGCACCAGACCCAACACGGGCTCCCCATAAAACACACCCACACACACAAAAGCTGAGGAACAGAGAGCCATCACATGTCACATGCTGTGTTAGGAGTGAGGCCAAGTCCTGCCAGACTAAACTTTCTGTCTTGGGCAGGGCCAATAAACTTCAGGGTGATGTGTATGCCTGAATAATACCTGGATATGCCTGGATAATCTTCTCAAGCTCTCCTTGTGAACAAGATGGAGAAATGGGAATATTAAGAAAGGCACTTAGGTGGATTAGTTACTGGCCCTATGATTGCATTCCAAAGGTGCTTGCTCGTCTGTGGTTCCGCCCACACGTAAAGGGGCTCCTGCCTCCTGCTGGAGCATCACATGGCTCTGCCCTTGGCTCGCAGGCAGAGGGGATGGCCTGCTAGGTGCGTGTGTGTAGGACCCAGTTAAAGTGAAAGCACCAGGGCTTGGGTGGAGCAGAAGCTGAAGGGTGGTTTGGGTGTAGGCTGCCTAACCTCAGGAGCACCCCATGGACAGGACTTGGGTTCCCCAGCTTTTGCCCTACTTTCCTCACCGCCCAGCCCATCCTTACCTCATTCTCTGCCTCAGAGCTTAAGCACACACACTGTTCCTGCCCCTGACCTGTGTCTGTCACTTGCACATGGTCTGCCATGACCTCTCCATCCTCTCCAACCTCCTGCTGCCAATTGCTTCGTGCTCAGCTTTGCCTCATTCAGATGCTTCATGAGAAGAAGTCTGATGGGACCATCACCTTTTCGTGTGAGGCCATTGTCAGGGGCCTTGGCTAACCTGTGGGTGGGCTGTGAGCCTTAGCCAGTCATATGAAGCCCCAGAGGGGGTGGGCAGGAGGTGGATCACAAGACACAAAACAGAGATGCCCAAGAACCGCCCTTTCAACACATGTGCTGGATCGAACGTGACCACCGTGAACAATGGTGACCATTGTCATTACTGATAGCGTGGCCAGTATAAGCATGCTTATTAATTTCATGTGGGACGTGAAATTGTGGGAAATCGCAATTACGCTGGATGACAGCAGCAGCAGTGGGAAGGACGTCGAGGGCTCCATCATTTGCACAACACCGGTCCCTTCCTGTCTGAGAATCTGTACGACTCCAGTCTCCGGCAGCTCTGTCTCCGTTCCCGCTGCTCAGCAAAGGTCACCGGCAGTGTCTGTCTGGCTCATTCGTGACCTCTCTCGGCTCTTCTGGATGTGAAGGGCTTTCCCCAGGCCGAGCCACATGGAGCAAGGCCAGCTGCAACAGAGAGGAAGGCGGTGCATGCACACGGGTTCCGAGTCCAGCGGAGTCAAAGGCGCAGACGTGCTCCGAAAGCGTGTGTGTGGGAGTTGTGGGGGCACTTTTTGTCTTGTCGTGTTTTGTTTTGTTGTCAGAAATCTTAGAATGATGCTCAGTATGGCGTAGTGGCGGAAAAGAATCGTTCTCCAGAATTCTGGGCAGCAGTATTAGAAGTAAAGGACCCAAAGTGAGAAGTGACAGGGCCATATTGTTCTGCACGAGACAGATCCCAGCCAGTCGTGTTGCATTTAGTCCCTGATGCCAACTGCTACATGCACTCTGAAAGCAACAGGTGACATTCACTGAGAACCCTGTGTGTATGAGCGCTGGTCTACAAGCGCTCCGTGCACTGGATCACGCACCTTCCCAATAACCCTGTGATGCTGATGCAACTCATGGACTGGAAACGCTGAGGAACAGAGAGATGAACATGTTTAAGGTCGCTCAGCTTAAACTGACTCGGAACCTGGGCATTCGTATACTCACTGCAGAAACTGAGAACGAGAACACGTCACGGTCAGGTGGTTTGAGGACGGAGCTCGTGCTGTTTACCAGGCAGTGTTCCTGGTGTTGACACCACGCCTGTGTGCAGTCAGGGTCCCTGTGCCCATGCAGTGGGTGGCAAGACCAAAGCTCACAGAGGCACACTAGCTCATCCAGGCAACCAAGCTAAGAAATGGGAAGGGAAATAACCCTGCTTGGTGTTGACCACACAGCTGGATGATGTGTGGGACCCTCAGAGAGGTCAGTATGGCTTCCTGGCGAGAGAACAAGGTCACGGCGAGCACCATCCCCCGAAGGGCTGGGTGGTCAGAGAGGTTGAGTCTCTCTGTCACTGTTGGTGTGCAGGCACGGGCTTGGTGGGCTCCTGGCCAGGCGTTTGTAAGGGAGCATGCCGGGGACCTGCCCCGTGAAAGGGAGGTGGGGAAGCGGGATTCGGCAGAGAGAAATGTTGCTGCAGTGCTCGGTCACAGGGGCCTCTGCAAACCCCCCAAGGAGCTCTGGCCCCTCCCGGTTGAACTGTATGGGGATAACGGTGCTAATCAGTTATTCTGTACCCACCGCCCCTGGAAGGAGGCATGACTGCAGGCGAGGCTGTTTTCTTCGGCTGACTCAGTCTTCAAAGCAGGCTGCTGGCTGAGGGCCATCCTGGCACTGGGAGAACGATCCTTCCTCCTAACGGGGAGCTGGGCAGTCGTCACAGCATCCACCCCCCCAGTCTCGCACGTGTCACTACACATACCTTGCCCAGATTCACATCACATTACCATCACTGTGAGGTGCTTATTAATATCCATCAGCTAACAAAAGGCTTTCGAATGTTCTGTTGCATTTTATCCTAAATGCCCGATGAACAGAGCGTTACTAATGCCTCTGCTTGGTGGAAGATGAGCTCAGATGCTCAGAGAGTTAAGATATTGGTTCAAAGACATACAACCGGCAAGAGGCAATGCCGGATTCACCGAACCTGGCCACCAGATTGCGGCTGGAGCGCTCCTCGCACCAGGCCTGGGCGATCTCCCGTGGCACACGGGCGGACGGCACCCTAGATTTGCTGCATTTGTGGTCAACCTTCCAGTTCTTCCTCTGTGGCTGATCCGTTGCATGTCCCTTTTATGACCCCACCCAGGGCCTGATCTCCCGATGCCTGCAGACTGTCCGTCCCTAGTTCAGGGCACAGGCCTGGGTTGCGGGTTTGGTCCCTGGTCGGCATGTGTACGAGAGGCAACCAGTCGATGTTTCTCTCTCTCTCTGTTCCTCTCTCTCTAAAATCAATAAGCATATTCTTGGGTGAGGGAAAAAAATGAAAAAGAAGATGGTTTGTGTGGCCCCTTCTGGCCCTGACCTGTGATGACCTAGGACTCCTGCGATGGGGAGTCCCAGAGAAGGGAGGAAGAGAAAGGAGCTGACGCTTATGAAGTACTATGAGGAACCAGCGCACTGCTAGGCGCCTCATGTGCCTGAGCTCTTTGAATCCTGGCCAGGAGGAGGTGAGGGCTGTTATTCCTGGTTTACAGATGAGAAGACAGGCTCAGAGAAGTGAAGTGACTCTCCTAAGGTCACACAGCAAGGAAGTGGTGGTGCTGACTCCGGAGCCCGTATGCTTCCCTCAGGCAACTCAGGGTAATCTACAGCTCCCATTCCCAGGCCCCGCCCCCCCCCACCCCCGCCACACACCAGGGGAGAGGCAGCTGAGGAGCAGGGTGATAGACAGGTGGGTCGGGGCCCAGGACCTGTATTCACACCCACATGAACTCTGCAGGCAAAATCCTTGCCCCTCACCAGGAGACTCATGGCCCCAGCATGACCTGGACTTGAGTCTGCAGCTAAGCAACCCTCCTTCTCCTCTGATCCCAGTGGCCCCTAGGGGCTGCCCTCCCCTGCCCTGGGACTCTGGCTGCCATCAGCTGCTAGGACCCTGGGCAGGATGGTTTGTAGCTGCCCCTCTGCTGCACACCTCACACTGGTGGGGCTGCACCCACGTGCACCCTCCCATTCCCATGACGAATCTCAAGACCCCATAAATGCCTTTATTTGCCATTAGAGAAGAAGGAGTTTTGTTTTCCTTCTCTGTGAGCTGGGCCCCAGCCCAGGCAGCTCCTGGAACTCAAATATCGAAAGCAGCAAATTAATGGGACCTTGTCTTAGTGGAGACTTTCAGGGATCGAAATGCTTCTCTGGAACTTCAGGCCAGGCCTCCCAACAGCCTCAGAGGCTGTCTGGAGCCAGTCCCTTCTGGAGTTCTCCCAGCCCCCAGGAAATGGGGATACCACTGTCCCCCCAGAAATGTGGGGACATTGCTGGTGCAAGGGTACCGGCTGGGAAGGAAAGGAGGATCTTGTGATGGGGACCCAGGTGGAGGAGATGTGACTGTGCAGGGAAAGCCTAGCCCAGTGGACACAGCAGGAGGGGGTGAGGACAGGTTGTGCCCAAGCAGATGGGACACCGTGACCATCGTGCTGGCTCACATTTCAGGAACAGGGTCCCAAGTCTAAAGGAGGTGGCTGGGAGGGCTAGGCAGGGCTTCAGGGCTCAGCCTGGCAGGTGTGGTTCTAGACAGCTGTGGTCAGGACAAGGGCCCAGAGGGCAGGTAGGAGTGAGAGCCTTGTTGTGGTGTAGTGGTGAAATGCATGCACCCTGAAGCTGGGCTGCTTGGGTGCAAATCCCTACCTCCCTCTTACTTGGTCTAAGATCTTGAGACAAGTTACTTAACCGTCCCGGTGTGTCATTTCTCCATTCTGAACACTGAGGATGAGGAAGAGTCTATGTCACAGAATGTCAGTGGGACTCAGAGGGGAATGGTGTCGGGAGGAGGCTTAGCTTAGAATGGGGCCTGGATGAAGTCACTGCGCAGTGGAAGGGGGTGTGGATGTCCCGGCACTGTGGGTGCCAGGCTCCCCTGCAAGGATTCCACAGATGAGCTTGTGATTCAGAGGGGCCATTCTGCTGACAGCTCCCTCCAACACACCAGACTCGAAGCAATTAACCAGCCGGGCCCCTGGGAGGAGTGCTCCGCGGCAATCAGAGGGTAACCTTGACCTCCTTCGCACACTGCCTCAGCCTCCTACCTCCCATCTCCAAGGTGCTGGAGGCTTGTTGAAGGGCAACTCCTTCCCAGCACAGGAAGCTCTCCTCCTCTGCCAGCCAGAGCCGCGGGCAAGGGCTCCTGGGCAGCAAATGCAGGCACTTGGGTCTCCCACCAACATAGTTGGCCTCATGCGGCCTTTCACCCAAGGCGCCTTTCTTGGAAACGCATGGCATTCTCAGCTGTGAGTGTGTGAGTGTGTGCATGTGTGTGTGCATGCATGCATAGACATGGAAAAGGGATGGACAGTGCGTGTGCCTGTGAGTGCAGGAGTGGAGATGCTCTGTGCATATGTGTGAAGGAAGGGGCGTGCATGTGCCCAGCTGCGGGAATATGGACAGAGTGTGCAGGAGTATGAAGTGGGGAGGGGGCTGTGCCTGTGCGGGGAGGGTGGGGAGCGTGTTGAAGGGGTGGGGAGCTGCCCCCGTGGGAAGGAGGAGGAGCCTGTGCGAGCATCACGTGGGGAAGGGCTGAGGGCTGCGTAGGGCTTCGGTTTGAGGATGTAGTGACAGTAAGCTCCCGCCACCCCCTCTCCACCAGCTCGGGCCTGTACGTTTCAAATACTTCATTGTCAGCCCTGGTAAAGGCTTTATTTATAAAGCGCGGGTGTCTCATTCAGCTTAACTGAAAAGGCCTTTAAATCACCGCAGCTGGGAAGGGCTAATTGCAGTTAGAGTTGTCAAGGACTCTCTTGTCTGCTTTTGCCATCTGTGACACAGTGAATGCAAAGATCATTTTAAACATAGGCAGTTAATGTAGAGAATAATTTGAGAGCTTTAGATATTTATGGTAAATTATTTAACTTTACGGTTGAATTTTATTGCCTCATTATTCTATGTGTGAAGAATCTTGGCGTTTCCTGTGACTCGGCACTTTGTGGAGTTTCACTTTGCAACGCTCAGGAGGAAAGTTATTGCGCCCTTACAGGAGATCTGGGCGAGTGCGAGTCCTCGCACAGAAGACTCTCCGATCTCCGCCCATCTGGCCCACGGCCACGGCTTCTCCTGGCCCTGCCATCAGGGCTTCTGAGTGGGCTTGGGTGCTCAGCAGAGATTTCAGGTGCTTCTCCCCATCAAAACAGCCCCAGGGCCTCCTGCTGCCCCACAGGTAGGACAGCGACTCTGCCAACCACAGACAGCGTCCCCCCCCCCACCATCCCTGTTTCCCTGCCTTGGGCTCCAGGGTGATGTCCCACAGACAGGGAGGGTGGGGGTTCTGGGAGGATGGGGCCCAGGCACAGGCTTTTTCATTTGCATTAAAGCTCTTTGGAACTTCTATCTCCGTGCCTTTTGTGTCCTGCCTGAGTTCTATGAGGGCAGGCATGTGACAGCTAGGTGTCATTTATCTGTGTGAGTTGTCACTGATCGCTGTTCAGAGTTGAACCTTCCCAATTATCTAGGTTTCTTTTGAGTGTCTGAAACTTAAGACTTTCCTCATCCTAGGAGACAGCCGTCCCTCCCTGCCACGGTCAGACGCTGGCATGGGCTTTGCAGCAGATGCTGCCGGTGCTGGGCCTGGAGGGGCACTCACCATTCTGGTCCGCCTGGCAGGGTTTTGCAGCAAGCGCCTGAAACCCCTTCCCCAGGTCGGAGTGCGGACGCTGGTGCTGCGGGAGCAGCCTTCAGCCAGTGGTGGGCAGGAATCAGAGGATAAAGTGAGGCTTGCTTGCTGCTCTGGTGGAATAGTTCTGGGGCATAGTCTGTACTGTCTCCCAGAACTTTTCCATGGGACTGAGCCCGAGTTGCCCTTGCTCAACAGCATTCCCATTTGGAAGATGCCTGTGACAGTGCCTGTCATCACCCTGGTGGGAGGTGGGAGGTGGGGTCCCTTAGCTGGGGTGGGAGCTGTGTGCCAGGGCTTCCTTCCCTCCCCTGCCTCACTGCCGTTTTCTTCACAGTGTTTCTGGCATCACCTAATAAACTACCTGAACTCAAATCCTGGTTTCAGGGTCTGCTTTTAGGAGAAACTCTACTGGAAAGACACAACATTGAACCACAGCACTGACCACCTAAGGGGCTTAGAGCTGTGACCTTTGAATTCTGCCTCCTCAGCCCCCTGGCTTGACTTTGGACATGGCATGTCTATTGCCTTGGGCTCTGCTCTTGACAGTACAACCTGGATTGGAATTTCTGTGAGAGGGGAAGGCAATGCCCAGCTAGCCAGAGTTACCACATAGCCACCTAAATAAATGAAGGTGTTAGAATTTCTAGGGGAAGATTATGTTCTTGAGAGGGGCAGGTGACTATTTTCTGTGAGGCTCTAGTTCCTAGGTCAAAGTCTAAAATGACTGCTTTTGGGTTCCAGCTCTATGGCTGGGGAGGATTTAGTTTGTACCCCAAAGTTATTTGTTGTAGAGTTCAAACTGTGGCAAGCCATCTCTGAGGAACACGGGAATGAAATCTACCCCCACCCCCGGCTGGAAGACTGCCACTCATTCTTCAAGACTCAGCTGAAATGTCATCTCCTCTGCCAAGCCTTCCCAGCTCCTCCAGGCTTTGGCTGATATATTGCCACAGTTCTTTGTTCATAGCTTGGTAATTGCACTTATCACACTCTCTTGTCATTTATCTGTCCCCCCATCTGGTCCCTTGCCAGGCTGGGAGCTTCTTGAGGGCAGGGACTGGGTCAATTCATCTTCCTTATTTCTAGAGCCCAGGGTCTGGCACAGCCACAGCTCAGGGGACATGACCTGAATTGTTGGCTGGATGGATGGGTGGATGGATTTATGGATGGACTGAGGGTGGATGGACTGAGTGATAGACAGGTAGATGGGTGGATGAATGAATGGATGGATGGATGGATGACTGAGGGAGGGAGGGAGGGAAAGAGGGAAAAGAGAGGGAGGGGTGGGTGGGCTAGTGTGTGAGTAGGTAAGTGGATGGGTGGACAGACTGCTGAATGGGTGTTGAAAAATCATAGTATTCTGTGCTCAAGTGGAGCTTCAGAACTAAGAAACATGAACTTTCTCCAATGACCTTGTGTTCTTGGGCAGTTGGCTCCTTAGGATTCTTCTTGGAAACTCCAGAGAGGAGGAGACAGTGAGTCTGGGTCCCTGGGGGTAGAGTGAGGGCTCTTCTAGGCTGAGTGGTGGGGTCCCTTAGCTGGGGTGGGAGCTGTGTGCCAGGGAGATGTCCACACTTTCACCTGAAGCCAGCACATTTCTCCACCAGCCCTGCCCCCACCACTTTACAAAGACACTGCAGTAAGGAGGTGGGAGGAAAATCAACCACAAGGGGGCTGCCCACACCCTTCACTGAGGGTCCTGCTTTGGGGAAAATCAGACAGAGAAAGGCCCCTGAGTGTGTAATGTTCAGTGGAAGCAGAGGGAGCCCACATATAATTCCAGATTTGTGCCAGGAGGCCTGGGGGTGGCCGAGGTCAGCAAAAGCCTAGAGGGCAGGAAGCAGGAGTGCCTTTGAAGCCTAATTACTGCAGCTGGGGGCTGAGGGCAAAGCCTCTGAAAAGCTATCATCTTCTGCCATTTGTCAGTTACTTTGTGTGTCCTTTCCAGGAAAGGCCTTGGGACCCTGAGATGACCCCTGGGGAAAGGTCATCCACTGCCACACCTGAGGCCTATCCTGGCCTTCTTGGGAATGGGCAACACCCTCACCTTTGGCCCTGCGGAGATAAAGGAGGCTAAAGAGTCCCAGTCTGCACACACCTTTCTGTGCATGGGATTCACACACGTGGGTATGAAATTCACCAGGCCTGCTCTTGCTGCCTCCACCCCAGACAGCCAGGTGATCTCCGTGAATACTGCTCCAAGGCCCTCATCCCAGAATGATGGCGGCCCCTGGGAGGCAGCACACAGAGGGGGCTGTGGCTCATACAGGGTGCTCCGTGAACTCCGGCCACGGGTTGACACAAGGTTTGCAGCTCTTCAGGCAGCTTCATTAGGGACAGGAGGGAGCTGCCTTGGGGCTTGAGGAGGGGACAAGGCAGGGCAAGCAGCTCCCCACACCACACCCCCTGCCCCACCTCCTCTCTATCCCAGAGCTCTAAGGCGAAAGGCCCTGCCTGTCATCACCCTGGTCCTGTTTGTCCCCTTCCCCCATCCCCTCCTTGGTGATCCCAGTGTTCTCTCATTCCCCTCTGGTCTACTTCACGGCCTCCAGAGCCGGAAGCTGTCCCCAACCCAGCATTCCTGGACACACACAATGGGGTTGACCTTGTTTGGAGGTGCGCTTGAGTCTCAGCATCCAGCATGTTCTTTCTGCTCCTGCCTTGGCTTCATGGAGCCCGCGGCCACCATGCTAGACCCTGCCTGGCTTCAAGCCATGTCCCAGCCTCCTGTCCAGCTTGGTCCTACTGCTTCCTCAGCTACCTGTTCTGCCAACACCAACCAGGCTCTTCCCGAGATGGCCCCAAGGCCTGGAATGCCTCATTAATTCTCAGCCAGCTCTCAGTGTCCACCGTGGCTCTCCCGGCCCGGGCTCCATGCCTTCACCACCCGCACAGCCCAATGATTCCAGCATGAAGGCACTACCCCTTCAGCAGGGCCAGAGAGAGTACTGGAACAAAGGGGGTTTGGTGCTCACCCCGGGCAGCCCCTAGGAGCAGTTTACTGCCTTCTTCTCCTTCTCTCCTGGCTGCCAAGCCCAATGCTTTATAACTAGCCCTGACTCTTTCATCCCCACACCACGGTTTCTTGCTAGACCCAGGCTCATTTAAAGCACCTCATTAACCACAATGTCTCAATCTTCATGATTCTCAGAGGCCGTAAGTCCTGGATTTGGGGCAAACAGGAAGTAGCCATTTAGGGACCTGGGGGCAGGATCTATGGTAACCTGAGAGGGTCACTTACTACAGCCAGGTGTACTGATCACTGTGCTGAGAGAGGGAGCCATTGCAGGAGCACTGGCAGCCCTCGGAGTGTGTGGGCTGGTGGGAGGGGTGAGGAAAATCTACCCACTGCTCAGGTGTGCACACGCAGGGTGCATCCCGTGTGTGTAAGCACTGGAGGATACACGCCATTGCATAACTGTGCAAGAGACCATCGCATGTGCCACAAGAAGAGGGCTGGAGCAAGAGCCACCCAGCAGCAGGTGGGCCTAGGCTGCCAGGCTTACTGGGAAACAGCCGGGTTTTAACTGTTTTAATTGTCCGTGGAGATGATGGGGCTCTAGGGAGTTGTCAGCGGCCTGCTCAGAGCCGCAGTGGGCTCCTTGCCCTACTTGTTGGCAGCCTCTTCCCTTCCTTCGCCTCCTCCCCCACTTCCTGCTTGCCTCCCTCTCTCCCTTCCTCTGCAGCCTCAGAGCTCTCTCCACCTCTTCTCACTCCTCTGTGCACTGTCAGGACTGCTTTGGACACTCAGGCCCCTGGGCTGCCCCTCCCACCTTGGACCTGCCCTCAAAAGGCTTGGACAGTGGGCCTGGGAGCTGGTACTATTCCCTCCCTGCCCCCTTCCTGCCCCCTCCCTGTGTTCCCACTGGAAGTTTCCTTTAGATTGGTGACTAAAGGCAATACTCCAACTTGAACAAAAGGGTTTTTCATAGATCTGATTCTGTGGGCATGGGTGTAGCCTGAGACTCTGCATTTCTAACAAACCCCCAGGCAAGGCTGGTATCATGTGGTCCAAGTACCACCCTCTGAGTATGAAAGATCCCAGGCTGTCAGGGACCAGCTGTGGACCAAGTGGCCTTTCCCAAGGGCTTTGTGTCCTCCCTTCTTGTCTTCTCTGGGTGGTGGGCCAAGCCAGGCCACCTCCCCTGGAAGTTGTAGAAGCAGTAGCTGCATGTGAGACCCCAGCCTTGGAGGATCACAGCCACAGGGCACGTCCTGTCTTGGGGATTTGCTTCCACCAGCACCCACCTACCCACTGTCCCTGCCCAGCTGGTCCAGCTGGACATTCCGGGGCATTGTCCTGAGAGTGTGTAGGACGTATGCCATCTGGAATGCCCTCACCTGTGCTGGCTGAGCTAGCTGAGGTGGTGATAGCTAGCTGGGTGGAGGAGCCAGGGGGAGTGGGTAGGACTTGGGAGCAGGTCAAGGGCCCCAGGGAGGACTTCTTCCCACTCTCAGCACCTCCTCTAGGCTCCCCATTTACAGCTTCATCTTCCTTTGCAGACACACCCCAGACACACAGAGGTACACTGCTCCCTTGCAGTTGGGCTTGGTGTCATTTGTTACCGGACATGACGTTTTATGTTTATTGGCTTAAAAATCTGACCCCCTCAAGGAAACTCTAGGCTCCCGAAGGAATTGTGTTCAATGTCATGGCCTCTGTGGCTGGAACCATGTCCGGTACATAGTAGGTGCTCAAAAACATTTACTGCATGAACACTATAGGCAGCCTGCACAGCCCCCTAGAAAGAATAACCAGAGTAATAAAGACATGACATGGCTCACTTCTCCCTTTGACCCCTCCCAGAGGAATGGCTGGGCTGACTTCTGGGAGGTAAAATAGGAGATGATCAGATGGGTCTGGCTGTACCCTTGGTGTGCTATTGGACAAATTCTTCTCTCTAAGACTCAAGTTTTCTCAATTGTGAAGTGGGGCCAATAATCTCCACCTCATTGTGGCTATGAGGAATCTCAAAGCATCATTTAAATGGAGCTCCAATGGTGGTTTCCTTTACCTTCCCTTTTGTCACCCCTGACCCTAGCTGGCTGCCTCACCACCCCACCTATCTCCCTGATCACTAGGCAACCAACTACGGTGGCATGGGACCCACTTTCCCTCCCAGAGACCCAGCTCAGAGCTCATGGTGATAGTAGGTAAGCACCAGCTGGCTCCTTCTCTCATCACACACCCTCCAGCCACTGGCTTCCATGAAGAAGCCCCAGATTAGCCTTAGTTGACTGAGGCAGCTCAGGATAGTGGGGCAGGGATTAGCTCTGGACCAAGACTGCCTGCATTTAAAAACCATCACCAGTTAGTGAAGGAGGGACACTTAAACCCTCCATGAGCCCCAGTTTCTTCATCTTATGAAAGTCATATTGTAAGAAGTAAAATCACTCATATCATATTTAGCATGTTGCCTGGTATATGATCAGCATTCAGTAAATTTCAGCTGTGGTCATCATTTTCTTGGGCTATAAAAAAATGCCCCTAGTGACCATGCCTGTCTTAGGTCGTCCCTCCCTTGAGGAATCTTATCTGTCATTGGCTAACCGGTCATTCATTGGGGGCCAGACAGGGTGAAGTAAAGTGGGCAGAGGTGGTGCTCCACCCAGGGAGATAAGCTTTGTCTCCTAAGTGGCTTATGGTCCCAAGGTCCTTTACTCAGCCTTAGCCATGGGGGATGGGGGTGAGTTGGGGAGGTGTGGGGGTTACAGCTTCTCAAACCAGGCAGGGTGTTTCCCAACAGTGGGAAGCTGGATGCCAGTGAGGAGCCACTAGTAGGGAAGGGGTGTTGTGGTGGGAGATGGGCTGAGGGGTGGGCTGCAGCCAGACCAGACTGAGCTCTGTAGGCCACGGGAAAATTTGGGATTTATCTTAAGAGCAATGGGAAGTGCTCAAGGATTTTAAGCAGGGTTATGGGCTGCTCAGGTTTGAATTTTAAAAACATTCCTCTAGCTACTGTGTGGAGAACAGGCTGGGAGTCCATGGTTTGGTCCTGCTGTTTCTGCTACAGTGAAGTCAGACTCATTCAAACAGAACTTCACTAGTAAACTGGAAAGGACACCAGGAGACCCAGCCACACGGAAGCACAGGAGCTTGTGGAGTGCTGTGGTAGGGTTTGTTGAGTTACAGGGAATAAAAGCCCACTTAAGGGAGCTTATTGTCAAGATGCCTATGGATTGGAACTGGAATCTGGAAGCCTTCAGGATCCAGTTATATGGGGCTCTGAATAGCAGCCTCTCCCTCTCCCTCTCCCTCTCCCTCTCCCTCCTTCCTCTCCTTCTCCCTCCTTCCTTCCTTCCCCACCCCTTGGTATATGATCAGGAGTACTGTGGGTTCAGCCCCATGGAATATGAGTCCTCCCTGTTCACCTCCCTCCACCTCCACCCTCTACAGTACACAGCTTCTATGCCCCACCACTTGGGCTTCCTGTGGCCCATCATGCCCTTAGTAGCCTGATGATATCTCATCATCTTTCATCGGCAGCTCCTGTCACTGACAAGCAAGTGTGTTTTGTGTTTCTTAATTAAGATTCCCAAGAGACTAAATCTGATTGTGTCAACTCCTTTTTAGGACTCAGGCCACATGACTGCTCCTTTGTCCAACCAGCTGGGTCCAAGGAGGATGTAATCTCAAACATGAGCTCTGAGGCAGTGAGGCTATGAATGGGGCAGCTCCCTTTGGAGAGGGTGTAGTTAGTTCAGGCACATAACCAGCTTATTCCAGACCTAGAACATTCCTGCACCAGAGGTCCAAGCTCCAGGCTTCTAGATATGACTGAGCAGTTGGTTGTGCTGGGTGGCCAAAACCAGGCTTTTGAGGGGGATGGAACGGAACTGGACACCAACCCCCAGCCATAGACAAGATCTGACTCTGGCCTGTTGGTTCGCTAGCCCATGCCATTTATCCCCAAAATAGAGGGAGAATGGCTCTGTGCAGCCAACCTCTCAGTCAGAGCTCATGTTGTAGTGACAGCTGGTTCATCTGGAGTCCTCTTCTGTCGCAGTGACTGGCCTATTAGTCTGGGGCCGGATACCACACTTAGAAGGGCAGTTTAATTTATAGAGTCACCATACCAATAGCAACTCATCTATCCCTGACCCCCTAGCAGGCTATACTTCCCTAACATCATGAGGTGGTGTCAGCATGGTCAAGGCCAGCCTCTCTTGGTACTCAAATATGTATAGTGCAGACACCTTCAGTAGAAGGTTGCTGGCAAATAGTTACATGTTTTTATTCCTCCCAGTATCTACAATCTATGCAATGGGAGATGGCTGCTGCATTTTCCATCAAGAGCTGAAGTCTATTTTGGCCAATAAAATGGGACAAAAGGGACTTTGTGCCGATTCTAAGCCTAGACTTTAAGACTCTTTGCATGCTTTCTCTCTCACCCCTCACTGCTGTCTCTTGGAATCTTGTTACTGCCATATGAACAAGACTGGTATGCCTGCTGGATGATGAGAGACAGGTGGCCAAGTCAGCCCCATTGTCCCTATTGAGAATAAGCTAATTCCAGTCATTAAATGAGGCCACATCAGAGAACAGGTAGCCCCTACAGATCACAGACACATGAATGAACTCAGCCTGGGTCTGCCTAGCCTAACCCACCTCAGTAGAACTGTACAATTGATCTGTAGACTCCTGAGCAACAGCAAACGTTTATTGCTTAAAGCCACTGAGTTTTGCAGTGGTTTGTTATGCAGCAGTAACTAACTGATACACCTCCCTGCTAGGAGACCTCCAAAGATGTGTTATTTGCTTTCTAGTTCAGTCCCTGAGTGTGGGAGGTCCACTACTCTCAAGGCAGAGCTCAAAACGTAGGCAGACTCAAGTTGCAGCGATGACGCTGTATATTGATAGATGCTCCAGTAATCCGGGTGCAGTGTGTACCAGGCAGCTGCACTTCCTGCCACTTACAGAGAATTTGCTGTAATGCATTGTGATGCATTAGCATAATAATTGCTAAGCATTCACAAATGAATAGCTCACTGACTGATGGATTTTGTACAGAATCTGTGAAGGTTACATCGAGGGTGAAAACATTTCACTGTGTCAATGAACATACTTAATTTTTCTGGAAGTGCTATTTAAATTGCGTCTTGCTATGACATTAGCATAACAAAGACATAATGCATTCGTTTATGCTGTAGTAGGAAACACTGCTTTAATCAGTGGACATGACGGTGGGGGGAGGAAGGGATATGCAGAGAGTGGCCTGGGCTAGTTGAAAGGTAGCCCCATTGGGTCTCTGTGGCCACACAGCAGCAGTCCCGCTCCTGTGGGTCTGGCCCTCAGATTAGCTCTGGGGCTCTGGGGGCTCTGGTAGTGGGTGGACCCTGTTTATTGGCTTGTTTCCTTTTCACTGATTTTCTCTTCTCACTGTATTGGCCACTGAGTCCCTGCTAATGGGTGGGTTGGTCTTGGCTGTCAGAAGAGAAATCCTCAGGAGAATTAGCAAGCATTCAAATCTGGCAGGATTTACCCACCTCTTCAGCGTGGCAAGACGGCCTCCCCAGAATCAACCAGCTGATCCCAGGAAGTTGTGCCTTGGGCCCTTGGTCTCTCCAGCCTCTCCCCTAAAAGGATTCTCAGGGTTGACACTGAAAACTCCACAAGGAGGCTGGAAGATGACTCTATTACCTTAATTTTCTACATTTGCTGCATATCTGGCTCTTCAAGGGGAAGTGTTTGGAGAAAACAGCCTGCTAATTGAGCATCTACTGCCTGCCTGGGCACTGAGCTGTCTTTACAGACACCCGCTCAGAGCTTCTCAGCTGGCTGTGCACACAGGCTGGGTTTCATAGTCCAGCCCAGGGCAAAGCAATGAAATAGGTTTTCTTTGTGTGAGGATCTCAGAACCTTTAGTATAACAATGAATCATGCATCTCCAATAAGAAGATATAAGGGGATCAAACGTTTAAAACAATGGAACCTGTCTCAGGGGAGGTAACATGATTTTATTTGTTACTTTAAAAGGATTCAATAAATTAATCCCATTTCAAAACTAAGGAAATAGAGGCTACCTGAGGAAATAATTTGTGGAGATCTAGCCAAATGACTAAAGTGGGATTTTAATCCATACCTCCCTGGATTAGACACCAAAGGGATATGTAGACTGTCTTCCTAGGGGAAAAGGAGGGGATTGACAGCCGGCCTTTGGAGGGAGACACCAAACTGAGAACAACCCACAATTGCTGCTGGTCACACCCTCTCAGATCCTGATTGGCCCAGGGAGCCCATTCTGGAGATGCTGGGCTGAGGTCAGGACAGAAAGATGAGTGACTCTCATGTGTCCTTTGACCAGGGGCCCTTCCAGCAGAAGATAGGTAGCTTGGAAGTGTGAGGAACTGGGGAGAGGGTTGATCAGCCCCTGACCCCTGAAGTGCGGCTCCTGGAAGAGGCCACTTGAGTATCCTAGTGCTTTGGGATTGGGCTGGTATAGAGTGAATGGAGTGAAAGGCTGTTGGGGCTCAGACCCAGGTGGTGACTCAGAGCCCCAGGAGAGGAGCTGGGAGATCAGGGGCCATGAGGAGGGGGATAGGAGCAACACCTCATCACCCCCTCAACCAAAAGAGGATTGAAATGCAGTTGATTTACGTTCCCTGAGTCCCAGTCCTCAGTCCTATGGTTATGAGGTCTGGATAGTGGCTGAGTTTGCCGGGTGGGCCCCTCCACCCTGCCTATCAAGGTTCAAGGCCCATGGGGGTATGGGACAATTTGATGAGACCCTACCCAACTAGATTTCCCCACAGAGACAGGGAATTCTCACTCCTTGAGGGATCACGAATTCTTTTTAGAATCTAATGAAAGTTACAGGTCCTTTCCCCAGAAAAATACACATTTATATAATAACTTATATACAATATGAAGGGTCACAGATGCCCTGAAGACCATCCCCAGGTAGGGCCTTCTGTATTGAGAGGAAGTAGCTAAGACTTGAGTCTCTGGGAAAAAAGGGAGAGGCAGGCAGCCCTCCCATTGGCCTACAATGACTCATCCAAATGCCTGAGGTTGGCATGCAAGGGTTCATTTCACCTTCCACCTTCCTCTTCAACCACCCAGCGCACACACCCTCCCACACCCCACACTCCTGTCCTCTGCTAGCCCTGCATGACCACTCACTGTCTCTGAACGCACCCCAGGTCTCCCTACTTTGAGTTCCTTCTTCAGACGCTCTCTGCCTTTGCTGCCTGAGCAAATTGTATTCAGTTTTGGAGTCTCTCGTCTTCTGGGAGACCTTCCTGATATCTTTGAATCCAGTCCCATTTAGTTGAATATTTATTTATTGAGCATTTCTCACAAGCTACATGCTGGGATACAGAAAGGAACAGAGGGGTGGTCACTGATGTCATATAATCTACAGGCTAGAGGGGAATCAGACCAGGAAATAAGTTTTTACAGGTGTGATGAGTATTATAAAAAGGAGAAGGGTGGTGGGGGCGGGGGGGGGGCGGCTCTGGGAGCGTCAGGCAGTGGGGATTTTATTTCATTCAGGGCAGAGCTCCCCAAACTTGGATCATTTAAATTCCACCTTCACAATTTCTGCCATATCAGCATACCATCTGTAGTATTATTTACTTCTCATTTTTTTAATTCAAATAAACTTTAAACTTTAAATAGGTTCACTGATCTTAGCCTTGTCCCAAGCAATATTATCTGTAAAATCATGGGTCTTAAAGCGCTATTTATGTATTTTTCAAAGTTTAAACTTATTTTTATTGTAGTAATATATGTATATCAGAAACTTTACCATTTTAATGATTTTTAATGTATAATTCAGTGGCATTAACTACATTCACATGGCTGTGCAGCCATCACCGACAAGCCATTTCCAGAGCTTTTTTTTTATCATTCCAAACAGAAACTCTGTACCCATTAAACAATAACTCCCCATTACCCACCCCCTCCAGTCCCTGCTAACCTCTATTCTACTCTCTGTCTCTATGAATTTGCCTATTCTGGATAGCTCGCATAGGTAGAATAATACATGATTGTTCTTTTTGTGTCTGGCTTATTTCACTTAATATAATGTCCTCAAGGTTCATTCATTTTGTAGCCTGTATCTGAAGTTCATTCCTTGTTAAGGCTGAATAGTATCCCACGGAGTGTATATCCCACATTGTTGATCCATTCATCCATGATGGGCATTTGGATTATTGCCACCTTTGTGCTATTATGTGTGCTATTTATATTTTAGTATGTGTTAAAACATATACATAAGTATTAAAGTAAAAAAGATGGTTTCCTGAACCACTTGTCCTGAGAGCAGAGCCTGAGATAGGGTCTTGAATGCAGGTAGATTATTTGGGAAGTGCTCCCAGGAAACAGAAGTGCGGGAGTGGAGAAAGTGAGACAAGGAAGGGAGAGAGGCCAATGAAATAAGAGCTGGTTATTGCTGTGGGCAACTGGGGCTCTGGCCCACTAAGGCCTCCTAAAGAACTAGGTAGAACTCACCTCAGAATGGTCCCACTGGAGGATAGGGAAGCTGGGCACATATCTGCAACTCCCAACACCTGTTGCTTATCACCCCTCACACTTCCTGGTTGCTCCTGAGGAGCTCAGCAGTGTTCTCAAAGTTCAAGAACATAGGGAGACCCTATTGTACTGCTGGTGGGAATGCAGCCTGGTGTAGCCACTGTGGAAAACAGGATGCAATTTCCTTTAAAAATTAAAAATGCAACTGTCTTTTGACCTAGTGATTCCACTGCTGGGACTATAGTCAAAGAATCCCGAAACACCAATTCAAAAGAATGTATACAACCCTGTGTTCACAGCAGTGCTTCTTATAGTAGCCAAGATGTGGAAGCAGCCAAAGTGCCCATCAGATTAGTGGATAAAAAAGCTGTGGTACTTTTACACAATGGAATACCATGCAGCAGTAAAAAAGAAGGAATTCTTACTTTTTGGAACACCATGAATGGGACTGGAGACTGTTATGCTAAGTGAAATAAGCCAGTCAGTGAAAGACAAATACCATATGATCTCACTTATAAGTGGAACCTAAACAACAAAACAAACTAGCAAGCAAAATAGAACCAGAGGCATAGAAACGTAGAACAGATTGACAGCTGTAAGAAGGAAGGAGGGAGGAGGGGATGGGTTGAAAGGATGGGAAGGGATTAGTCAGAGAACTTGTGTATGAAGGACCTATGGACGTGGACAATGGTGTGGGGATTGACTTTTGAAGTGGGGGAGGGTGGGATGGGTGGAGAGAGTAAAGGGGTGAAATGGGGACAACTGTAATAGCATAAACAATATTTAAATTAAAAAAAGAAAATAGGAAGAGTCTGGCTTGTACTTGAAGTGGAACACGGGCAGGGAGCTGTTCACTACAACTGCTAAAGTTAGGTGAGCTGCGTCATAAATGTTTGCTACATCCTCTGAAACACTTTGTATGCCTCATTCTATGTTATAGAAGGGTTGGCCCCAAAAGAAATTGATGTCTCAGCTGACACCTGAAGAAATAGTAGGAGCTAGCTAGGCAAAGTCTGGTCTTGGAAGGAACAACTCAGGCAAAAAAGCCCGGAGCGTGGACATAGCAGGACATGTTCCCAGAAGGCCAGCATTGCTGCAGCTGGGAGGAGGAGTGGAAAGATGGCTCTGGGGAGGTAGGCAAGGGACAGATTGTGGAGGACCCTGACTGCCTCTCTGATGTTCATTGCCATCCTTAGAGGCATGGGAGGCCTAGGAAGGATTGAAACAAGGTTGAAGTGTGTATGATGTGACCACCTGGTGCTTTGTTTTCCTTCTACTCTCTTAGGCAGAGATTAGGCTGTCACAAGTCACGTGCTGGCAGTAACTGACTGTCTTCCCAGGGGAATACACTGGCAGCCCCTCAGATTTTTGCACTCTCAGGGCCCAGTTGGCACCTGGCTCGTGCTCAGACTTGATGGTGATGGCGGTGGCGATCCTGAGCCAGACCACCATGTGGTTTCCTTAGTGTCAGCACATCTTCCTCTGGAGAGGAAAGAATCCCATGGAGCTGGGTCCCACCTCTGCTATCAGCAGACTAAATGACCTCATGCAAACCCCTTTCCATCTCTGAGCCTCAGTTTCCCAGTTTCTTAAGTGGTAGTAATAATGTCTGTCTGGGATGGTTGCTGGGCAGATAGCGTGAGAAAACTTTACTGAGGGCAGAGCAGCATGTTCGGAAGCACAGTGAGTGCTCGAGATACGGGTGCTCCTTTCCCAGTGTCCTCCGCTCGTCTCAGTTCCCCAAACGTAACCCGGCCCAGCCTGTCGAAGGGGAAGGTCAAGGAACAGTGGCAGAGGAGCCCCTGGAAATGGTGAGAGCCATCATTAGGTTGGGTCCACACCTCTTTTCTCAACTCCTACCCCTTCCATCCTCTCCACAGTGTAACGAGGGGGCAAGATCATTGTTCATTATTGTATTTCCTCACCCAGGAGCTGGCTGAGGTTGAATGGGCCTAGTACTTTTTTCCCAAGGTGATGAAGCAGGAAGAGCTGGGCCATTCCAGAAGGATCCACCCACTTTCAGCCTGGGCTGGTTCTTTGGACCTGAACAGAGTGGGCTCCCTAGGGTTCCAAGGCAGCTCCAGCCCCAGAGAGGTTCTGACAGGTGATCCCCAGGACTTCCGGGCCCTATAAGTTCCCCTTAGGAAACAATGGCTTTGTTGGGATGCTGAGCATGTGGTGGAGCCCATACTAAAGATGGGTGAGGAACCTCTGTGTGTGGCTGGGCTGGAATGATTACTGCTGCTAAGTAAATTGCCAGCTCCTCCTCCAACCCCCTCCTGCCTGGCTCCATGATTCATTTTCATTCAGAGTTTAATAATTAGCAAAAGGGATTTCTAACAACAGATGGTGCCTGGCCCTGGGGAGTGGTTCTGCCACAGACATACTTTGCAGAGAGGTAAGCTGGAGAGAGTTCTCCCACTCCCTCCAAATGAGTGTCTCCAGGGCTCTGTGACTACTGGGCCCATTTGCATAATGCAGCCGCAAGAAAAGCAGAAGAGAAGTAGGGTGCCAGCGAAGACCACACGGGTGCTGGTGGCTCTGCTAGAGAGGGGGTGCCAGGCAGTTGTCTTCTTCACTCTGCTACTCCTCTGGACGTCTTCAAGGGTAGAAGGTCATGGCTGCTAAGAGCTGTGAGATACCACCCAAGAGCCTACCTGGGATTGGAGCAAGACAGCATGAATGGGTTAGAAGCCTAAAAAAACTACTAAGAGACTTCTGATGTCCAAACATAAACTTTTCACCAGTCCCCCTCTAAAAGCAGAGCAATTTGCTTATATTCTACTGCCCTTATGGTACAGAGAAAGAATTTAGATCTTATACTCTCTTAATTTTAGAATCCCAACTCAAAGTATCTTAAGTAAAATGGGAATTGGCAGGCCCTCAAATTGGACAGTCTAGGGCTAGACTGGCTTCATCCATGGATAGACCTAGGGGTCAGGCCATGCCAACCCTGGACTTTGCTTTTGTGAAGCCTAGATGTGGCCTCATTCTCTTCTACAACATAGTCTTCCTTCTACTTGTGTGGGAAAGATGTCTCCCTTGCTAGCTCTACCATAAACCTTCTAGACTGGCCTGGACTCAGTCGTGTGCTCATCCTGGAGTAGATCTCTGTGGCAATGAGAATGACAGTGCTGATTGACCAGCATGCACACTTGCCCATCCCTATGACTGGAAGAGATAACACCATGATTGACAGCCCCACCAGGACCCTGAGGAATAAGAAGTTCTCCAAAGGAAGAGCTGCAGAAAAGGCAGACAAAGAATGTCCTAAAGGTCCTGGGCAGAGTAGTTGTCTGCCCAGGTCATGTAGCAGCAGCACTGGGATTGGGCAAATTATGCTTTGCTTGGCTAGTGACTTCTCACGGCTCAGCATGACTCCCCAATAAGGGCTTGTTATGACCACATCATCACCTAATGAGCTCTTACTGGGATTTGCCCAGTGGTCCAGGACTGTCCTGGAACAAAACACAGGGTCCTTTTTCTTGTGATAATTGTAGGCTACTTGGAGAACAGATATGAAAAAGCAATTGCAGCCCTGACTAGTATGGCTTGGTTGGGCTTCATCTTGCAAAGCAAAAGGGCACCAATTCAATTCCCTGTCAAGGCACATGATTGGGTTGCGGGTTTGGTCCCTGGACAGGATGCATGTGAGAGGCAACCGATTGATGTTTCTCTCTCACATTGATATTTCTCTCCCTCTCTTTCTCCCTTTCTTCCCCTCTCTCTAAAAATAAATAAGTAAAATCTTTAAAAAGAAAAAATTGCAAAATCAGAAGAATAAAAGAGACATAGTAGGGTGATCTGTGGAATCTAGGCATGATTCATTTCTGATTGCCAAGAATTAAGAGGCGCAAGTAATCACTGTGTGATGATGGTGTTGGCTGGGGAGAGGGGGGTTCTGAAGAAGTCTTATGAGCCAAGTTTTCAAGGATAAGCTGGATTTAGATAGGGAATTCCAAACAGAACAAAGGCATGGTAGTAGATCCTGTCCAACCATTCATCCATCCATCCACCCTTGTATTCATTCTATAAGACATTGAGTACAATATACGTGCCAGGAACTTACAATGGTGATCAAAATAGTATAGTGTGTAAGGTGAGTGGTGAGTTGAATGACACAGCTGGATTAGAGCATACTGTAGTGAAATTTGAAAAGGCTGGAAACGTAAGTTGGTTAGAGTATGGGGTCTTTAAATACCAGACTCAGATGTTGAAAGGTTTTCCTGAGAGCAGCCAGCCAGGCCTAGCACAGTGAGGTGAGCTCCTGGCCACTCATGAACATTGTGGAACAACCTCCTTTGTCAGATGAGGGGTTTCAGGAGCAGAGGGACCCTACATTGCTCTAACTGTAATGCTCTTGTCCCAAATCTCAGAAGCTGTGCAGTTAGTTGATACGATTTTCTTAATCACCCCAACCCTTCTACCTTTTTATTAAATCTTGGTGCATGCCAGCCCTGGCTGGTGTAGCTCAGTGGATTGAGTGCGGGCTGCGAACCAAAGCATCGCAAATTCGATACCTGGTCAGGGCACATGCCTGGGTTGCAGGCCATGGCCCCCAGCAACTGAACATTGATGTTTCTCTCTCTCTCTCCCTCCCTTCCCTGTCTAAAAATAAAATAAAAATAAAATTTAAAAAATGAATAAATAAAAAAAATCTTGGTGCATGCTAACACTGGTCCCAGGAAGTAGTAGCAGACGCTCAGTTTTCAGGTGTCACACCTGACATTAGGCACCCTCGCCCAGCCTGTTGAGCTCACCTTTCACATTTTTGTTGGTGAAAAGACCTGTGTTGTGTATTTCTCCTCTGCCAAGATGGAATTTCCTAAAAATACTTCATGCTGTTACTTTAGATTTGATTTATCCCATTGTTAGCTCATGCAATAGAGTTCTATGCATCTACATTTCCATGGCATTCCCTGGAGACCACTGTGATTTCTGAGTTTTCTTTGCCCAGAATGAGTTTTAAAAGACTTTGTTGCAGCCTAAAGCCAGCACCCTTGACTTCATTGAACTCTGAGCTCTGTGTCTCCCTTGATGAATTCCTGCTTATCCTCCAAGTGCCTCTGCCAGTGTCCCCTCAGCTATGAAGCCCTTTTTGAGACCCTCAGAAAATGGTGAAGTTTTCCCCACCATAGGTTTCCAGGGCACCTTTCTCATAACTCTGCCCTTGTACTAACTCCATCATGAAAGTTTTCATTTCTCTACCTCAAAGGCCTAGACACAAGCCTGGCACATGGTTGGGGCCAACAAATATTGAATGAATGAATGAGTGAATGAATCTGTCAGTGATTGTGTGAGGAAGTTAATTTCTTGAGATTAGCACTATGCAAATTCTGTTCCATTAAACTAGCAAAACAAAAGCCAGCTCTGTTCCCAGGTGACAGATTTGAACATGGGTCCCCTTCTTTTTGTTAACCTCCACCACAGGTCTCACAGGGGACACAATGGAATGAGGATGACCAGACACAGCCCCCTGTGCTGGTTGCCAGGGGCAGGGCTAACCTCCGGAGTTGTTAGGGTCCATTCCTCCCCCTTCCTCCTGGCTGTCTTAAGAAGCTCCTGCTATTGGCAGGGACCTGCTCAGCCCCCCAAGGAGGCTGTTGGCAAGGGAAACTTCAGGACTGATTGAGGAGATGAGCAAGAGGATGCTTGCCTGGTTTTCTGGAAAGGTTGCTTTGTCTTGGGAGCCAGAGTAATTTGGGAGAAGAGAGGATAGCATTTGCAGTCAATTTCATTAATCAGGCCTCCTCTTGGTGAGCAGAGGGAGTGGAGAGTGGGGCTGGCTTCACAGAGGGCACTCTGATGAGGCCACTTAATTAGTCTGTCTCCCTTGAGAGAGGGCTGGAAAGGCTCTCTGCCTTGGTTTTGTTTCCAGGATGAGTCATTGTGTTTGCTCAAATTGTCGACTGTCAAACAGCAGTTGAGAGTGCATCTTGGGTAGGGGTGTTGGAGCTGTCCTGACAGGCACGTCTGTTCCTGAGACACCCACTGTTGAGAAATGGAGGCCATGTGGCTACCAAGTTGCTGACCTGGATGTCTTGGCAAGGGCCCCATGAGGGCCTGGCTGGCCCCCTATGGAGCTATGGCTGGGGGATAGGGAGGTGACAGGTTCTAGGCTGAGAGGAGGCTGCAGCTACTGTGACTGTCCCAGTGCTGGTGGACTGGTGAGGTTTCTGCAAATATATAAGAAAGGGTGTTTGAGTCAGAGTTGTTTGAAAAGGCAGATGAAAATATCTTCTGAGCTGCCGAAAACTGGACTGGAAACAGGTTAAAAATGTTCTCTGCTCTTGGGAGAGCTCTGGGGAAAGAATACCCAATCAACCTCTTTAACAAAGAGCTGCTGACTTGCCTTATGGGAACATGTGTCAGTCTCAATGGCCACCAGTTATCCTGCCCTACAGGACAGTGGTAGTGATGAGGGGTGGCAGAGACAGAGGGAGAAAAGTCAAGCTAGAGAGAGAGCATGAACAATAGCAGACAAAATAGAAGGAGACAGAGTCATAGAGAGAGACAGGCAGAAAGAGAAAGACATAGAGCAGGTGAAATTATGGGAAAGTGAGTGAAGAATAGTGTTCCCATGCCCATGGTGGACATTTCTAGGGAGGTTCTTACCTGCAAGAGACAGACATAGATGTGGTAGCTGGGGCAGAAGGGGGTCTGCTACAGTCACAGAACACCTGCACCCTGCCAGCTCAGCCTCTCAGTGGGACAGAGAGACTGGAGCTGAGTCTGGACTCTGTTCCCAGGTGCCTGGGATCCAGGTCCTTCAGCACAGGCTCACTGGACAAGGATAAGCCATTATTATCAACACTATTATTTTCATTTATTGAGTGCTTACTATGAGTGATAAATTCAGTATCTCAGTTCTCACAACAAGGATATATTTTTGCTATTATTAACCCCATTTTACAGATGAGGAAACAGAGCCTTTGAGAGCTCAAGGAACCTGCCTGTAAGAGGCAAAGCTGGACTTCTAAACCTGGCCCATCTGGCACCAAAATACTTCCTTACTCTTCTGTTCTTCACCATTCATCATATACCTTCCATGGGCACTGCCTAAGGACTTCTAGTCTTTCCCATACCATTCTGTGCCCATCAGCCTGGATTTCTTTCTTGGTTTTTCATCTACCCTTTTCTTTACCCCCTGTCTTGTCACCTCCTGCCTTCCCAGACCATAGGCTGTGGCTCTGTGTCCTCATGTTGGTTTTTCCAGCAAGCCAGAGATGACCCAGGAGTCTCTATTCCCTCATTTCCAAATACACACTCAAGGGCCCTGAGCTCTACATTGTGGAGTGACCCTTAGGCAGGGGGATGTCAGGTCCTGCTGGACATGGAGGTGGGAGCAGAAGTCAGGACAGGCCAGAGGAAAGCAACAGAGTCAGAAGCATTTGTCAGGACTTTGTGCCCAGTAGGAAGGACTCAGGCCTGAGCCCATGGCCTCTCAGCTCTCAGTGGAGAAGGGAGGACCAGGAGCTTCAGAAGAGAATTAAGGGCCACAAAGACTCTTGTATGCGCTCACCTGCCTCTTCTACTCTATCACTGAATTGATTAAACTATATTGTCATGTAGTGGTTAAAAGGTCAGGCCCTGGAGTCAGGATGTCTGGGTTCAAATCCTAGCTCCTCCTCTTGCTAGTTCTGTCATCAGATGATGCTGACTCACTTCATAGAATCCCTTAGAAGATTAAATGAAATAGTGCTTATAGAGGGGCTCCACACAGACTTGATACTTTGAAAGGATTCATCAAATATTAGGGATAATTATCATAAACTTATTTTGTCCTCACCTGTACAGATAATGACTATATTATATTTGTGTCCCCAGAAACAAAACACATCTGGTAAACAGTGGGTATTAGTATATATTTGTTGAATGAATTAATTAATGAATGAATGAGAAACTCACCATGACTGAATCTATAATTCCTCCCTTCTCTGGGTCCAAGTCTTAAGGTCAGAATCTACATGCAGGTAAGAGTGCTGGGGGTAGTAGGATAGGATGGAAACTACCTTGGAAGAAGGTTCTCATGAGAAGGAATAAGCTGCCACTGAATCCATGAGGGATCAGTTGTGTCCAGAGTGGCCATGGGTGTCCAGAGACACCCAGTTTCATGAGGAAGGGAGAGAAGGCTCTTGCGTGGGTGAGGGTGAACCTTGTTCACAAAGATTGGGATCTGCCTTCCCAGTCCTGGCCTTTCAAACTAGGAATTTCTCTCACCTGCCCTCCCATGTTAGGGATACCTGAACCTCAGTAAGTGAAAAGGCTGTGGTGGTCCTCAGCCCTAGCCCTGCACAGCCTTGTTAGGGGTTGTCCTTGGTGCTGACACTCCAGCCCCCACCTTGGTCTTGGCAAAGAGGCTGTGGTCCAGACTGTTCTGCTTAACATTCCAAGGCCCCATTGGTTTGGCAAAGTCTTTAGGCTCAATGCAAGTCAAACCATGGCTTGTGTGTCTGACATTTGTTCTGGTGGCCTGTGTGACCCCATCTCCTGCTTGAGACATCACAAATCTGCTCCAAGCTGACTCAGCTGATGCAAGCTGGGCCTGTGGGGAGGTAGTTGGGGTGATGAAAAGAAAACACACTGCTTTTACTTGTCCTCTCCTCTCAACACCTCACTTCTGCCACCAGATGTGGGGCAGGGGGGTGGTTTCCACACCCAGTTCTCCAGTTCTTTCAAGACACTAACTGATATCCTACAATTTAACTCATTCAACTTAAGTCTACCTGGAGTTAGCATCAGATCCCACAGATTAAGGGTTGAGTCCCAAAAGATTGCTTCCACTTCAGATGCTAATCTCAAGTAGTGTGTCCCTAGGTTCCCACACTTCTGTTAGATTTAGTTATAAATTGGGAGTTCCCACAACCCCTCCTCAGGTTTGATAATTTTGCTATAACAATTCACACAACTCAAAGAAATGCTTGTGTTTACTGGTTTATTATAAAATAAAGGATATAGGTGAACATCCAGATGGAAAGGTACATAGGGCAAAGTCAGGAAGGACCCCCAGTGCAGGAGCTTCTGTCCCTGTGGAGGTGGGGCACACTACTCTCCCAACACATGGATGTGTTCCTCAACCCAGAAGCTCTGTGAACCCCATACTTTAGGAATTTGATGGAGGCTTCCTCACATAGACATGGTCAATTTTTCACTTACCCTCTATCCCATCTCCTCTTTCAGGAGGGTAGGGGATGGGGCTGAAATCTCCAAGCTTCTCCTCATGGCTTGGTCATTGTTGATGACCAGCCCCCATCCAGGGGCCCACCCAGAGTCCCCTGGTTAGAACAAAAGTTACTGCAATCACACAGGAAATCCTAAAGGATTTAGGAGCTCTGTATATGGTGTTCTGATCATCACTATAACTGGGTAAATTACAAGGATTATATGAATTCTGTGTCAGGAAACAGGTTCAAAGGTAAAATATCAGCAGGAACCAGGGCCAGAGACCAAATACAATATTTCTTATCATGTCACAGGTGACCCTTTAGGACAAAAGACAAGGTGTATAATTGTACAGCTGGCTGGACCTGCACCATTGGCTGGGCCCCTCACTGGCCAACATGCCCTATGACCCACAGTCTCTTGGGACATGGGTCATATCTCCCTTCCAATGCAAAGCTCATGTTTTAGGTGGGGCTGGGAAGTGCCGTCTGGCACAATGCTTCCCTGGCTAATACAGCAGTGTGACAGCTCATCCTGGAAGGGCAGATTAATCATTTCTGCCCCAAGTCACCATTCAGGCCAGATTTATGGTGGCGGGAGCACGGGAGCCCCCGACTTTATGGTCTTGTAAATTACAGAGCTGCTTGTGCAAGAGGCAGGCTGGGCTGTAAATCATGCGTAATTGCTAGTAAATTGGGAAACAAATAGTATTTTTGCTTAAATTACCCTCTTTACAATGTTTCTTAGGGAACTGAGGTTCCACAGAGGACCTTTAACCTCCTTGGGAACAAAATTCCCATTGAGACTCTCAATATCAAGCATCGCAGGGTCTCTCAGAGCCACATCCCAGCAGGCCCAGAGGTCCTTGGGTCAAATGGAGAAGAAGGGACCGAGGTTGCCATAAATTCCTCTCTTAGGCAGGCTTAATCCACATGCTCCTGGGACCTCACTCCCTCTCTCCCTTCATTTTGAATTGACCCCAAAGGTCCCATCTGGCCTCTGTCTGTCGCTGGTCCTCTCCAAGGCTCTGAAGAGACAAGCCCACATGAGCTTCAGAGAATCCAGTTTTGTTCCTCCTTATCCCCCACACAGAGGCAGTGACTCACCGTATGCTGGTAAGCATCGCCTCTGTGTTAAGATGCTATTTGCTGGCTTTTTCTCACATTTTCCCATTTCCATGAAATTACATTTATAATCTTTTTTCCTGCCTTGGTCAACTTTGAAGAGTCATTAAATTTGCTGATAGACAGCCCAGTCAACTTTAATTGAATCCAGAATCACAGGCTCCCAGAAGGTTCAGCCTTCAGGGGACCTTGGGGACCACATAATTCAACTCCTTCACTTGACAGGCAAGGAACAGACGTCTTGGATGGTTAAGTGACTTGCCCAAGGTCATACTCTGAGCGAGAGCAGCTCTGGGATGAGAACGGAGCCTCCTTTCTCGGATGCTGCGTGCTTTCCGCTCCACTGAGTGGGCCCTCGGGTTCAGCTGTCACTCGTGCAGCTCAGCTGTGTGACAAACCTTAACAGGATCAACAGACATCTGTTTCATAATTGGGAGAATTAGCAGCACTTCAGAACCTTCCCTAAGAAACTGAGTCAGCTAACGGGCTTGGGCTGTGAAGGGGGAATCTGGTAGTGATGAGAACTTCCTTAAGGGCTCTGGTGTGAGACTTCCGTCAGACCCCGGTGGGGCTCCACTTTTCCAAGTGGCACTTGAGGCTTGAGTTTGACACTGTTGGTTGTGGCTGCATAGGTCATATCACAAGGGGTAGCTTCAGGGGGTAGTGGAAAGGACATGAAGAGAGCTGGATCCTCTCCAGCTACATTACTCACTATGTATGGTCTTGGCCAAGTCATCTCACTGAGCCAAACTTTCCTCATCTATCAAATGGGCACAGAAGCTTTCCCTCACAGGGTTACTGTGAAGACTATCAGAAATGAAGTAAGAGAAAGCATCTAGGCCAGAGCTTGGCACGTGACGAGTCCTCCCCCATGACAGCTGTGTCATCAGGGCAGAGATGTGGGGCTTTGAATCATTAAGTGACTTGAACTTGTCTGTGATGATCTGTGTGTAAGGAGGGGAGACGGGTAACTTGTGGAGGCCATCCCTGGTCACATGGAGCCTGTGGTCTGCTTTCCTGTCCTCGGGGTCCTTACCAGCTGTGCTAGCTGAGGCTGCCAGGTCAAAGCTCAAGGGTACCCTCCACAGGAAGGTCACCTGAGCTCTAACAAATTCTGAACCCTTAGCCAGCAAATCTCTGGGCAAGTCAAAGGGGGACACCATCTGGGGCAGGACTTCAACACAGTCCAGAGGGCAGAGGTGCAGCAGCCCAACACACCTGCTCCATCTGCTCCGGGTCTCACTCAGGTATGTGAGCAGCCTGGTGCCCTCAGACGCATGGGTGGCTCTCTGCTTGCCCAGGACAGGCCCAGGGCTTCTCAGGACATCCTGTCTCAGATGGCTTTGCCCATGGGGCCTCCAGGACCAGGGTGGTACAGAGAGAAGGGTGGTAGGCTTCTCTCTGGAAGAGACTTCTGGCTCTAAACACTGTCTTCTCGCTCTCACCAGCTAATTCCTTGTTCCTGGAGCTCACTCGGGCAGACAGAGGCAATCTGGGACCAGCTTGACACGTTTCATGCTTTGGGTGGCCCTTGCCCACTATCACCAATCAATGCAGAGTTGCCTCCTGGTAGTACCCACTCAGAGAGCATGAAGGAGGCTGAGGGGCCCTCTCACTGGGGATTGTTTCCTAAAACACTGAACCTTGGCGGGGTGGGGAATGGGTTCCCACAGAGGCCAGAACCCTCTCATTCCTCTTTGTTAATCACAAGAAATACAAATTAAAAGCAGAGGTTCAAATCCATCTCCACCATTTTCCAACTGTATAACTTTGGGCAGGTTCCTGAACTTCTCTGAGCCTCAGATATTCTAAGGGGGTGAATAATGGCACACAGGTCAAAGCTGCTGTGAAGACCCAAAGAAATAAGACAGAGAAAGAGCATTGCACAGTGCCTGCCACACCAAAGGCATGTTTCCCTGTTGCCCTTATTAATGTCACTCCCAAGCCTCTTTGTGGGCACACAGGAAACCAGCTGGAAGCATGATGGGTGTGACTTTCACGTTCAGCCTGGCGTCCTGAGTGTCCTGGTCTCGGGAGGCTGAGCAGGATTGTTTATTCCTGGAGCTGTTTTCTCCATTGCCCGCCTCCCCCAGACATGCTTAAGGAGTCAAGTGGGCAGGAGGCGTGAGGGAGACCTGGCAGCCTGAACGTGGAAGGCTGGAGGAGCTCCTGTGGACAGACAGGTGGAGCAGAGGACACTGGGCACCAGCCTCCCGCCCAGGGCCCTGACCCCGGGCTTGGCCTGGCCTGGATTGAGTCTCTCCTCTCTCCCCATTCCTGCTTCTCGCTCCTCCCGATGCCGGTTCTGTCTCTCTCCGTCCTTTCTGTCCTTGCTACTGCCCCTCCTCGCCTCCACTCCCCTCTGATAATTTTGAGCTGTTTATCTATCTCTCTAGCGTTTTTTTCTTCCTCCCTTTTTTATCCATGTGTATTAATCTTTCTCCATCTGTCTTGGTCCCTCTCCACACATCCCTCTCCCTGACCTATCCACTCCCGTCTCTCTGTCCCTTAGCCTCTCTGCCTCTCTGGGTGTGTGTGTGTGTGTGTCTCAGTCTTCAATTGTCTATTCATTCTTTTCCTTTCTCTCCATCTCTTTCTCCAGTTTACTCCTAAGCCCTCCTTTTCTCCCCCACCCCATTTCTCTGCACTAAGTCCCTCTCTAGCCCCCCTGCTCCCCAGGGTTAATCAGCCTCCATTGTAGGTATGCGAGGCTCTGCTCGGGACTCCCCAGGTTTTCTCCTAGACCAGCTGGGTGGCCTGGCTCTCTCTCTCTCCCTCTCTTCCCTTTCCCCCAGAAACATCATTTCCTTTTTTTTTTTTCTCTTCAGAAAAGGGTGTTGGGGCTGAGTCTGACTTCTTGGGACATGTACCTGGGGGCCAGCTTTTGGAGCAGAGAGTGAGAGGGAGCAACAGAGCCCCGAGCCCAGGACCTTCCACCGGCGGCACTTTTCTGAGTATGGACAGAGCTTCCATTCAGTGAGGTTTATCAAGCCCACTCTGCCCAGGACTGTGAGGGATGCACAGGAAATAAGAGGGTGCTACTTGCGAGGATCCTTCCATCAGGCTGTGAAGCCCATACAGGTGATCTTGTTCAGAGGCAGGTGCTGGCTGGTTAGGGCACAGCAGCCATCTGCCATGACGCTGGGATTGTTGGGGCCAAGGGGGAAGCTCTCGCTAACATCTGGCCAGCCCCAACCTCTCACTCAGTCCTTCCTTGGGTCTCTATTTGTTTTAGAGACTTTCCATGTCTTCCCCCCAGCAACCTGGATCCCTGTCCTTTGTGGCATCCCAGGGCACCTGTCTCAGGCTCTCAGACTGGTTGTCACAATATCGAAACCACCTGACTGGGTTCTGTGGCCTCCCTCAAGCTGGGCACTCCCTAAGAGCAAAGACAGGTGGCTCTCCTGGTTCTTGCCAAGTCCCCAGCACCTAGCACAGTGCCTGGCACTGGGGAAGGGCACATTCCGAAAAGCTGTTGGGAAATGAGATGTGACTTGAATGAAGCAGGACAACCTTGACGCAAGGGTCTTCGCATCCTTCGGCAAAACAGTTTTGTCCAGCACACCCCAGCCCCGCAGCTCCAGGCATCACTGCAGGCTCCTGAAGCCTGCACTGAGCCAGCCTGCTGAGGGAGGGAGGAGGGAAGGGCTCCCTCAGGGCTCTTCCCAGGGCCAGCATCCCTGCTCGCTCCTGGAGGCGGATGCTTTCTAGAAGGTGCCAGTTCTCTTGGTGCCTGTTGCTGTCTTTGTCTCTGCCCCCAGCTATCTCTCTGTCTGCCACTGTCCTCATCCTCTCCTGGGTTTTTTTTTTTCTTCTCTGATGGGATAATTATGCTAATCAGCCTGTCAGAACAAAGATAATTTGTGGTGGACTATTTCAGACTTCAGAATTCGGGCCGAGACCCCTTTCCTGCTTGCCTCTGCATGCCCCTTAACCCCCAGCCCAGGCAGGTCCTTTGAGGGAGGGGTGGTGGGTGCTTGGGGGCAGGAATGAGGGTCCTTGTGAGTGCTCAGGCACACTGCACAGGGCCCACTTCTGGGCACGGGCACACTCTGCACCAGATATCTGCAGAAACCAGCAAGACGCAAGAGGCGATGGGAGCCGCCATCCTTGGGATGTGAGAGCTCATGGCAGGTCATCTCCGTGTGTCTGGCCTCAGCTCTGGGGTGACCGCTGACCTGCCCCAAAGCTCCAATGGTAGTGTCGTGTGCATGGCCGTCCCTGACAAAGGCCAAGTCAGCTCCCTTCTGTCCCTGGGGGGGGTGTTGTGCCTGCCTACACCCCCATGGGTGCTGGGCCTCACCCAGAGTGATACAGACGAGTCTACTAGGCAGTGAGCTCTCTGAGCATAGGACCCTCATGAAAATGATGGATGGAATGAATGCATGGTAAGTGAATGAATAATGAATGAGTGTTAACTCGAAGAAAGGGGATCTAAAGCTTAAAATTGTTTTATTTCAGAAAATTTCAAAATATGCCAAAGCAGAGAGACTAGAACAGCGAACCCTCGGGGCTCATCACCCGTTGTTGTGTATTGCCAGCTCCCGGCCCGGCAGGCCTCATCCGTTCTGTCTCCACCCACCTCCAAGTGACGGGTGTCTGCAGGAGTTTCCGCTCTGTGCTCCTGCTCACCTGCCCAGGGACGCTGGGCTCAGGGCCAGCCTCTTTTAGGAGTGTTTCAACACCTTGCCAGGACGGGCCCTTGAGTATGCTGGTCACGGGAGTGGTGTGGGAGTGACTTTGGCCCTGGTGGCACTTTTCCTGGAGCTGGAAGCCCTTCCGCCCACACACTAGCCTTTCTTCCTCTCTCTGGTGTGCGCCTGGAATGCCGCCTTCCCAGCAAATTGTGGTGGTTTCACAATTGAGGCGTTGAGTCATTTAAATGGCTGCTGGTGAGATGCTACACTGACTCATTTAATCTTCCTAAGTAACTTTGCTCTTCTGGGCTTATGCTTATGCAGCACCTCGCCCAGTCTCCAGCCAAGGTGGCTGCCAGGCCCCTCCAGTCACACCCGCCTGTCCCCACCCCAGGCCTCTCTTCCCTCTCTGCGGCCCTGGTTCAGGCTTGTGATGACTTACCTGGAGAAAGAGGAGGTTGCTGTTGGAAAGGGTGGGTATCAGGGCTCCTTGGGTCCTGCTCCCCAGGCTGAGTACTGAGATGGGTGAGCATGATGCCATGGCTCGGGACTTCTGCCCCACTGGCAGCCAAGGCAGTCTGGCGGCTTGGGAGAGGGGGTGATACCCCAGACTTTGGCCTTCAGCACTGTCACCAGTCAGTTCTGAGAATTCAGTCTAAACGCTGGATCTTCATCGTGGAGACGTTGGCCTTGGCCATGTCTAACCCTCGTAGGTGACCAGCCAGAACACTAGGCTCTGGCACTGTCAGCAAGGAGGGTGGGGAGAGAGGAGAGGCAATAAGGGAGTCCTCATGCAGAAGGTCAGAACACTCTGTGGATGCACATGTGAGTGCCTGTGTGTGCCCTTGGAAGGCGTGCGTGCACGTGTGTGTCTTTGGTCCTAAATGTCTTGGTGCATTTGATGCATTCACGTCTATACTGAATGTGACATGGTGTTTATATGTCTTCTGCTATTGTGTCCACATGTATGTGTACCTCAGCATGTGTGGTTTTGTGTGCTCAGTGTATATCTGGGTGTGTTGGAGCGTACATGTGAGTGCTCAGTGTAGCCTGTGTGATGGCCTTCTCTGTCTGTTTTTCTGGCTATGCTTGTGTGTGGGTGTGTGTGCATGTGCTCTGCTTTTCCATGGATCTGGGCAGCATGCGTGTGTGAGCAGGTTATGGGTTACATATGGCTCTGGAAGTATGTCTGTGCACAAGTGTGTGTGCCACGTATCTGTGCCTCTGTGATGACATGAAGGATTGGATGACTCAGGGCCGTGTTTCTGTGTACTGGTGCCATGTGTGTGTGTTCTTCCTCGGTCTATCAGCCTCTGTGCCTCTGCCCACCAGTTTGAGTGCTTGCCCGCAGGTGAGCACGTGTGCACACGTGTGCTTCTCAGGGTACTTGGGGGATCTGCAGCATGGGGTCAGGCCCAGCTCCCACATCCCGTGCCTGCCCCTTCCCACCCTGCTGGCGTGGTTGATGACAGCCCGTGCCAGACCCTGCTTTACCCACATGGGCTGTCACTTACCTGTAGCTGCCTTTTTGGAGGGGGAGGCAGCTGACTGGTGGGCTGGTGTATTCACCCGGCCTCAGCAAACTGGTGTACTCCAGGCCCATTCTGAGCACATCCCGCCCCTGCCTTTTACTGCCTAAAACACCGCCATCCAATGCAGGCCAACTTGGCCTTCCCACCTGTTCTTGAAGGAACAGGCCCGGACCCAGGTTGTTTCTCCCTGCTTGTCCCTTCTCGTATAGGCGTGTGTGTGTGTGAATGTGTGTGCATATTGGGGTACACATGGGAGTGTGTCCCTTTGTGCACACCGGCAGGCACTTGTCCGTTCTGCCCTTTGCGTGGCCTGAACTTGTGTGTTTCTGTGTGTCTGTACCAGGTTTCATTGGCGATATGTATGTGTGTGTCCTTGTGTGCACACAGGTGTACACACACGTGCCTGTGTGTACACGTGTGTGGATCTGTGTGTGTGTGTGCAGTGTCCCCATAGTCTTCTTATACTAGTCTGGTTAAGCCTTGGGACCTGTGTGTGTGTACATGTATGTGGATGTGTGTACACCCTCTCCCCAGCCTCCTCTCACTAAGCAGGTTAAGCTCAGGAGCATAGATGAGTCCTCCCACCTGTTTTCCTGCCTCCAGCCTCTGCCCCTCCCCCACCCCAGACATCCCAGAGACCCACACACATGGCTCAGTACTGTCCCCTCAAAACCCTCTGGTGGCTCCCATTGCTCGCTCCAGGAAGACCACCTGCTTCATGTCAGCCTTCAAGGAGGGGTGCAAGCTGTCCTCTCACTGCCCCTCTGATGAGTGCTCACTCCTCTGCCTTGGCTCTGGCTTCCACCACAGAAGGGCATCTGTGAACCTCTCATGAGCAAGTTCTCAGATGAGCTCTGGGCCTGGGAGATGCAGGCAGGAGCAGCCGCTGCCCAGCATCCTGGACTACCCAGGCTGGTGCAGTGGCAAGACCCTAGACATGGGATCAGCCAAGCGGAGGTCTTCCCAGCAGAGTGCCCTCCCTTCCTCTCAGCCTGGAGAAGCACCCATCCCTGTCCCTGCCACAACCCCTTTCCCAGGCATTCTCATCTGATAACCCAGTTGAAGGTGCACTCTTCATCCTCCTCATGTCTACGTGGCAGCATCAGACCTTACACTACTGGGAGGCCCCTTTCCTTCCAGGGACAGTGGGTTTCCTGAGCCAGGCCGAGCACAGCAGCCAGCACTGAATTAGGGGAGGGAGGCCAAGGTCAGTCTGACTGCAGTGGCAGCACCCTAGGGAGATAGAGGCCCACCCATGGCTCCCAGGTGTCCTTAGCACAGTGTTGGGGGGTGATCTTCCTGCCTCTGTTTTTTTTTCTCCCACAGTTCACCTGATTGCATTGACATGTGACACACATGCTTGTGCACAGGTACATGGTGGACAGGAAGCCTTCCCTGACCACCATGGCCACATTAGGCTCCCCCCATTCACCGTTCTCTGTCTTTATATTTTGTCTTTTTTTATTCCTAGCACTTATGCAATTGAATAGTCACCCATTCATACATATTTTTATTGTCTGTTTGTCCCACCAAGCCCTGAGCTCCATGAGGGCACAGACTGCGTCAGTTTATTCCCACAGGGTACCCACAGTGCCTATTATAGAGCCTGCTTGGCATGCAGTAGGTGCTCAGTAAGTGTATAAATGAATAAATGAGGGATTGCATAATGGTATTCATTTTCCAGTCGTATGAGGGAAACATTTTAGAGATGAGAAAACTGAGGCTCAGAGAGGCTCAGAAACTCACCAGTGGTCACAGAGGTAATAAGAGATGGAGTAGGGACTCAGCCCAGATTTACTTGACCCAAAAGCCTAAGCCCATTTATTCATTTGTTCAGTGCCTGCAGTGTGCTGGGAGCTGGGCACAGAGGAGCCATCAGCCATGATGGCCTGTAGGAAGCACTGCAGGAGGTGCTGGGATGCCTGAGGAGACTTCCTGGAGGAGGGGCTCTTTGAGTGGGGTTTTGAGGGATGTGTAGGCTTTTGTCACTGCGTGGTGTGTATCGTACAGCAGAATGAGCACTGGACAGGGAGTAGGGAGGCCTGAGCTGCAGTCCTCTACAGCTCCCTGTCCCATGACTTGGAGAAAGTCTCCTGAACCCACCTTCACATCTGTAAAGCAGGGCCTTCTCTTCTTTCTGACAGTGCGTTCATGGGCTGATGTGGCTAATGAAGAGGACCTTCATTTCCCTTGCAGAGAGAGAGAGAGACCTGACAAGGGTCCTAGGGGGGAGGGGCTGTTTGACAGAGTGGGGAGAAACATGGAGCCACCTCACGCTTCTGCCCCAGGAGGCTGCCCTTCTGCACCTGTGCCCCATGCCCTCCACGCCCTCTCCCCCTCTCTGTCCTCCCTCTGCCTCCCAGCTTCTACTCCCTTCCCTCCCTCCTCTACTTCCTCACCCCCTCCTTCTCCCTCCCCGTTTTCTTTCCTCCTTTTCCTGCCCCTTCTCCATCTCCTCCCCTTTCCTCTCCTCCTGCCCGGCCCAAGGAGGGGGAAGCACAAAGGGTAGTCAAAGTTAATTTAGGCTCAAGTACCTGGTCACCTAGAAACAAGGCCAGTCCCTGGGTGCAGGGCCTCAGCTGTGGCCTCATTAATCTGCGTGAGCCTGGCATCGGTGGTGCCGATGTAAGTAGGACAGAAGCCATGCCGCGTAGAGAGGGGGCCTTGGGCCCTGGCCACTTAGCCCCCAGCAGTCACATGGCCACCCCCAGGTGTGCAATGGGAAGAAGATGAAGGAGAAGGAAGGAGAAACACAGACCCCAGGGTATGTGCTGTCCCTTCCTCCATGTGGCCTTGCTCTTAAACCAAGAAACCCTGGGTATCTGCTGTCCCTTTCTTGCACATGTCCTTGATCTTGGTCCACTCTTCCTCACCCTGAAGGCAGGGCTGTGTTGGCCTCTCAGATGTGCTGCAGAGCCCAGAATCACCTGTCCCAGCCTCTGCTTGCATGACCTGACCCTCAGAGGACTCCTGTGTCCTGCTTCACAGCTGTGTGGCCCAGAGCAGCTTGGCCTTCTGGCCCAGCCCGCTCCCTCCACAAAGCTACCTCGCCTCGGTTGCACGATCCACACCTCCTTTCTTGGGTGCTCTGGGAAATACTTCCTTGGGATCCAAGTACATGCGGTTTGCCCTGCCTTGGCTAACATTAAAAAAACCCTTTGATCCCAGCCTGCAGCCATGCCTCCCAGACCTTACCTGCGCCCCCACTATAGCATCAGAGACCCCCAACATCCCAAGGGGGTACATGTGTGATTGGCAGCTGACAGCACGAGGTTGTTCATGAGATTTGCTCCCACAGATTATGAACCCCTCCCCACAAAGCCACAGTTCTGTTCTCCAGCAGGGAAAACACTAAGTTTGCATCAAGACAGTCATGCTAAGGGAAGTAAGTCAGACAGGAAAAGTGAAGAACAATATGATTTCACTCATATGCGGGATATAACACTGAAAGCAACAAATGAACAAACAAACACTCACAGACACAGACAGCAGTATGGTGGTTACCAGAGGGAAAGGGGGGCGGGAGTAGTGAAGGGTAAAGACGGTCAAGTGCATGGTGACAGAAAGAGATTAGACTTCGTGTGCTGAACACACAGTGCAATGTACAGATGATGTGTTATAGGATTGTGCACTTTAAACCTATATAATTTTATTAACTAATGTCACCCCAATGAATTTAATAAAAATAATTTTTAAAGACAGTCTCTAAGAATAAAGGGACAAACCTCATGAGCATCTCACCTTTACCAGAGAAAATTGGGCATTGGGATCAAGGGCACCAGCTGGGCCACTCTCTTTGTCACTTCTTGCCACTGCCTGCCAGCTACACAGCCAAGGGCTGATGCGGCCAAGCCCAGACACAGGTTACCAAGCCCGTGCTAGCTTTGTCTCCTGCACACCCAACCTACCAGAGAGTGTGGGAAGATGGGTTCAAGCCCTGGCCACAGCCTCACTGCCCAGCTGTTAGGGTTTGTTGAGGAAAGTATGGAGTGATCCACATTTTTTGTGGAAAAGTGTTTTGCTTCATTGAGAAAATATCATTTTATAAATGGAGAAAAGACTGGAAGGACCTGTACCAAAAGGGGGACAGTGATTTTTCTGGATGGTGCAATGGTGTTGTCAGTTTTTTCCTTTGCATTATTTAACAGACGTGTTTTGTAAGCAAGCAGGCGTGCATTCAGAAATCTGGGTTGGAGCGCCAGCTCAATCAGGTCTCAGCTGTGCTCTCTTCGGCAAGCCAGTTCTCCTTCCAGAGTTCCAAGTTCTGCACCGCTAGGGCTGGGGCAATACAAATTATTTCATAGCATTGTTCTGGGAAGGAAAATGACGTGTGTGTGCATGTGTATGTGAAACGAGGGCTTATACGCGTTTAGAACAACTCCAGTATTGTGGGTGCACAGAGGCGCTCCAGTGCCAGGTGGCCTGATGCTTACCAGCTGTGTGACTTTGGGAAGGTTGTCAACCACTCTGAACCTGTTTCTTGTCTGGGACATGTTCCATGTTGCTGGCTGAGCCCTTCCCTGGGTCCCACCCTCACCCCTCAGGTGAATCCGGCCTTGGGCCCATTTCTGTCTCCCTATAGACCTCATGATGCCTTCCTTCTGTCTGAGCTGCCCAGCAGTGACCTTGACCCATCCTCCTTGGGGAGGCTCCAAGAGCTGCCTTCTTGGACCCTGAGCATCTCCCAGGTCAAGGAGTATCCATCTCAGCTCCAGCAGGATGGAGGACACCCCACCTCACCCGTGGTCAACCTTGGCCATAAGTTTAGAATAGCTAGCTCCTGCCCACCCACCTGGTAGGCAGTGGGCTGCAGGGCTGGAGACAGGGAGGCTGGGTGGCCCTTCCCCAGGGCAGTGACAAGCTGATGGAGAGCCCAGCTGCTCTCCAGAGCTGAGCTGGGCTCCTGCACCAGGCCTTGCTGGTGACAAGCAGGCAGGAGCCTTGTGCACAGATGGCCCTCCATGCACTCATAATTTGCTAGAATAAATAGTTATTATTAATCTCCCCTGTGTTTTCCTTCTTCCCCTTCCTCTCCCATTTGTCCCGGGCTGATGATGAGGTGCTTGAAGGCGGGGACTGATTTTTACTTATCTTGTTGCACCAGTGCTTAATTCAGGACCTAGCACATAGTAGGTATACTCTCAGCATGAAATCAAGCACATAGCTGACCCCTTCTCCATCACAGGAGCTCATCCGAAAGAGATCTATACACAGTAGTGTTTTGGCTAACTCAGGTTGACGCACAGTAGGTGTTTTCTCAGTGTGGAGCCTGGCACAGAGTAGGGCCTCTCCTAATATAGGCACATAGTGGAACTCATCCATTATGGTGTCTGGCATACAGTAGGGCTTTGGCCAACCCAGAGTTTGTCTGGGAGTAGGTAAGTTTCAGAAAAATGTTTGCTGAATCAAGTTTTCATTCTGTTTGCTATGCTCAAGAAATATTTACTGAGTACCTAATATGTACCCAGTTTGGTACCAGGTAGATAAGACCAGAGACCTTTCATTCTTTTTAAGAGAGCCTATAGCCAAGTGATGAAACACTGGCCCTTTATAAGCCCACCGTCCTGAGGCTGACTGAGGTAGGTGTAAGGAGGGGGGCTGCCTGGAGGAGGAGTTACTGGAGATGGGTCCAGTTTCCCATTTCAGCCAAAGTGCAAAGGCCAGTGACAGATGCATGGGTCCCATGGGGACAACTGTGAAGTGTTACTGGTCACTGCAGCAGGTACAGAGTGTGGGGTAGCAGGGTAGTCATTCACGTGCTCAGCACATATCGAGGAACTGTGATTCTGCTGGCCCTGCTCTGGGCCCCAGTGATGGGCTCTGAGTAAAACCATTCCTGCTTGCTGGGGGCAGGAGGATGGGAAGTCCAGTGTATTGGACGTCAGCTGTTGACAGTGCTTTAAGGGGGTGAAGGAGACCAGAGGGGCAAGCTCTTTCGAAGGTGTGTCAGGACACGATACAATGATGTTTGAGGTGAGACGAGACCAGAAAGGGAAGGGGGCAGGGTAATAGGGAGAGAAGCTGGCAGACAGAGAAAGGGAGAGTGGGGACCAGATTGCCAAGGGCCTCGAACACCACCATGGCGAAGCATTTGGACTTGATTCTGTAGGTGGTGGCCAGCTTTGAAGGTCTTTGAGCAGAGGTGGGATGTGACCAGGGCCTTAGGAAGAAGAACCTGGCAGAACTAGAGGTCCAGGTGGAAGATGACAGGGTGATGGTGATGAGGACAAGATCCCCAACTCAGGTACCGGTGGGGAAGGGGGAAGAGCAGGTGCAGATGCCACAGGCAGTTACTGGTGGAACTGTCTGGTTGTCTGAGGTGAAGGGAAGAAGGAAAGAACAAAAAGGTGAGTGAGGGTGAACGGAGCCCCGGGACGAGAAGTGGAAACACCAGGCCTGCGGATGGGCTGAGAGAGCAGACCTCCATCCCTCCTGAAACTGTCATTCCTTTTCCCCTCCCCCATAGCCTCTTTTCTCCTCCGGCGCCTCCCCCTCCAGTTTAGAAACCACAACCCAGTCTGGGCACCTTGTCTTCTGCTCTTCTTCCATCGTCCATGTGTCCTTCCTCCTTCTCCCCTGTCCTTTCCCACCCCTTCGGAACCAACCTTTCTGGAGGAAATACTAAAAATCAAATTGTCGAGGTCTCCAGGGGGCTCCTGGCTGCCTGCTGGGGTGTGGACAATAGCCTAAGTGAACTGCCCTGGTTTTTGTGTCGGACAAAATAGGACTTGCATCCCTGTTTACAGGCTTCACGCTGCTGGGTGAGTCGTTCAGTGCCTCTGAGCCGCTGATTCCTCACCTGCAACGGTGAGGCCTGTGCTGGCACAAGGCCCAGTGCCAAATCAGGGTTCGGTGAGGGGCGGCTGTTGCTATTGTTGTCGTTACCATTATTGTTATTGATTAACCAAATGGGGGCTGTTCACAGATGGATCCCTTGGACAACAGAGCCACCCTTGCAATCAGGCTGATCTGTCCCAAAGACATGGACACCCAGGTGTTCAAAATCCCCACCCCAGTCTGGCAGCGCAGTAGCCACACTCGAGGCACCCTTTCTACAGTTTGCAGCAGGCACCAGGCCTTCAGCCTCCCTGCAGGAGGCCCAGTGGGCACTGACAGGCTCCCTGCTGCCTGCTGGAGCTGCACACTCTGAGTTGCCCCCAGGCTAGGTCCCCAGCCTGCACTGTACTGCCCCCAGAACCTCTGTCCCTTAGGCAAAGACAGATGTCCCATGGATTCCTTGGGGCACAGCCCTGTCTGTCAGCCTTGGGCACCAGGTGTCAGGACTTCCCTGGGGGGCTGTGGGTGCAGACCCCACTTCTGTCTCTGGCCTGGCCTGGGGATGGGGCTGTAGCTTTAATGGTGGCACTTCTGCTACCTGTCCCCCCACTGACCACAGGCCAGCGTCTACCCTGGCTGCACTAGCTCAGGCTGCCTCCCAAGTTCTGCGCTCTTTCTTTCCTCCGGCTCTTCACCTTGAGCAGAGACCCTGGCTCCTCCCCCAGACAGGGACTTCCTGGGAGGCAGGAGTTCCATCACCCTAGGGAAACCAAGGTGCCCCAGAAGGTGGGACTCCTTGAGGCACAACAAAGCTTTGCCCCCAGGGCCCCAGGAGAATGAGAGGCACATCCCCACCCAGCATGGGATGGTCAGAAGAGTAGAACACCCAAAACTACCACTCATCTGCTCCATGACCTTGGGCAAGTCACCCAACCTCTCTGAGCATCTCTTTCCTCAACTCTGAAGTGAGACTAGTAATTCCATCCTTACAGAGCCAGCGTGCTGGTTAAATGAGATTGTAGACACAAAGCTACAGCATGCTGGGTAATATGGTTTTGTATTAATAATGCCTGAGTCGGGAAGCCCCGGCCCTGACTCGGACCTGATGGACAACTCTAAGCCTTCTGCTGTCTCTCTCCAGTCCCCAGTGTCCAATCTGTTGCATGAAGGATCAGACTAAATGATGTTGCAGGATCAGTCTTAACAATGTCACCAGTGCCTGCCAGCTCTGACAGTCTGTGACGGACACCTGAACTTTCCCAGTTCCTGGCAAGAACCTCAAGGTCTGAAAGCTCATCTCCCAGGCCGGGGTCCCCAGCCTGGTCCTTGAGCTGGCTCAGGCTCCTCTCTGGCTGCCCGTCCCCAGTCTGCTCCTCCCTGCTCCTCTCCACTCCACTTAAATGGGCCCAGCACCCAGAAACTCATTGCTGTGACTCTAGCATTTATTTGGAAACAATACAAGTCGATTGAAACTGCCGAGTCAGGAGAAATATGCTCCACTTAGATCTTTAAATGAGCTCCATGCAGGCCTTTGATGAGGCCCACTGGGGAGGGGCATCTGCCCTGTACTCCACTGATCGGCCACTGTGAAGAGGCAGGACCAGCCAGGCATACCTGCTCACAGGCTGGAGAAGCTGGGAGGTCTCACTGAGCCTTGGCCTGGTCCCTCTGCTCAGCAGCCGGCCTTTCTGGTCAGAGAGAGCTTCTGGGTTGGCTCAGCCACTGCTGTGGCCATACTAGAAAGGTGGCACTAGCCACCAAGAACTAGGTTCTTCCATGTCCTCTCCCAGGCATGGGCTAAGCTCCCTGCAGACATTCCCTCACTGAAAAGTAGGGCAGCCTTGAGAGTTGAAGTTATTCTCCCATTTTACAGATGGGAAACTAATTTAGACCCACAGCTCTCTGATTCTCGGAAGCCTGTGGAGTTCACAGAATTTCTCCCAGAAATTCGAGGTCACAGGAATCAGTACCTGGGGTCTCCCAGTCCTCTGTCCTTGTGCCATTAGTCCTGGGAGCAGATCCTCTGCAGCCCAGAGAACACTCACTGCTGCATCTCCTCCCCACTCCTCCCCTTCTCCTTCTGTTCTCCTCCCTCCCCTCCCCCTGCTCTGATACCCTGCAGCCCTCTATTTCCTGCCCCGCCCCCAGATTCCTGTCCTGGGGCTAGGGCAGAAATCAACAGGAGGCCCCTGACCCTTGCAGCCTGGAGGGCCTTCCAGCAAAGACGCCCCTTTGCCATCCCTACTATTAGTCCTCAGGGACGATCTTCTGGATGTTCAGAATTCACCTTCCAGCTGTGCCTTCCAGCTGTTCGTTTGTCAGCAGATCTGGCCCTGGGAAAGTTGCTCTCCTGCTCCTCTCCTCCCCTCCCTCGCTGGTTCAAGGCCCCCTTCCTGTGGGGGTGGGATTTTTAAATCTTGGTTGTTGCCCTCTGAGGACCCTGGGGGCTCTGTGCATCCCAAGTAGAAGGGGCTGAAGAGGGGGGTCCCCTGAGACACAGTTCTCAGATTTCCTCCTATACCCAATCCCCAGTGTGGAGTATGGGTCCTGAGCTGTCCTGGCGCCTGTGGAGAAGGTACCAAGAGGCAGGAGTCTTACCTTCCCCAGAACTTCAGGCCCAACTGAGGTCTTTGTCTGGGAGTCAAGCCTTCAGCTGCAGCCAGGGACCTGGCAGGTTCCTCAAACAAAGTAGGCCCAGTGCATGAACCAGACCAGTCCCTGGTTGGGCAGCAAAGGCAGAGATGGCATCCCAAGCTGGGTAGGGCTCCTCCTAAACTGTTAGCTCCTTGAGGGCAAGGCATGTGCCTTCTGATCCTGGAGCCCCCAGGACGGTGGTCCTGCACAAGGCTTGACAAGATTAGACATGAATGAATGAATGATAGCTGACTGTCATTCATTCACCTACAAGCATTCATTTCTCTTTTATTCATTTGCTTATGTATTGTCTACCCTTGCCAGAGATTTTCTGGTCCAGATTTTTAACGTGTAATTATCTCCAGGGCAAGGACCAGGGAGAGACTAATGAGGGGCTTCTGGCACTAAATTTAAGGGGACACTCATTCTCAGGGTCGTGTGAGTATCTGATTATCTCGCCTCCTGAAAATAACCTTGCTGGTAGGTATCGTCATTTCCACTTCATAGTTGAAGAACCGAAGTCAGAGAAAGGCTAATTACTTCCCAAGCTCACCTGGCTCGTAAATATTTGTGGCCAGACCCTACAACTCCGGTGCCTCTGTTCTTCCTCCCAGTGCTCCTTGGTTTCCCTGCTTTGCCTGACCTCTTAGCAGGACCCTGGCACAGGGGAGGGAGAAAGAGTGGCAGCCACTTACTTCTTTCTGTGTTTTCTGCACCCCAACCTCATCTCCTGCACACTGAGCACGGACCAGCTACCTAGGTTTTAGTCCCATCTCTGCTTAGTGGGAGACAGAGACCTTGGGCAAGTTACTCAAACTCTCAGTGCCCCAGTGTCCTTATCTATAAAAGGGGACAAAGTCCTCCTTATTTCATGGGCTGCAGTAAAGACTCTAGTGCCTATGAATATTTAATATGTACAGCACCTACTAGTGCCAGCCACTAGCAAGCTTCCTGAAACTGTTAGCTATTGTTTTAAATACTTAGGTAATCTGTGGTCACCCAAAGGTGGGTGGCATCTGCAGTGAACCCCAAACCCTTGAGCCATGGAGCCCCATGGATTCATTTCCTGCCTCCCTCTCAGGTTCAGTCCCCACTTCCCCAGGGCTAACAGCGCCCAGGGTGTTCCCTCAACTTTCCTGGGATGATATATCCCCCAGAGTCCACAGGAGGTAGAACAATGGATGGGGTTTGGTCCCTGACATCCCAGTCTCCTCCAGCTCTAGACAAGGGAACAACTTCCCTGACTGGAAGCAGCTTGAGCTCTCCTGGAATTCACAGGAGGTTTGGAGAGAGAGAGAATTCACACTTCCGTGAAAATGTGTTTCAAACAATTAGCAGGTCTTTACTGGAGGAGCCTCTGAAGTAGAAGCTCAGACTCATCTCGGTGAAGGATTTCCCCAGAACTGACAGGCTGGCAGACGCTGCCTCCAGCTCAGCCCTTCCCGGACTGCTAGGGGCTCCTTGCGCTGGGCTGGCGCTGGGGGCACTCATGTGAGTCCCTGCACTGTAGCGGCTCTGGCGGCTTGTCCAGCACAGACTGCTGCTGCGCCCAGAGTTAGCACAGAGGAGCTGGTCTTCCACTGAGGTCCTGTGTCAAGTCCATGGGATTTTTCTGGTCTCCAACTTTCTTAACCCACAAGACTAGGGTAGCTAAAGCCTATGACTGTGAACTTGGAGCTCTTGCATCCTTGCACTGTGCCTGAAACTGTGTTGAATAAATGTATAGATTTCTCCAATGATTGGCCTACCTGGGGACAGGCAGGGTGGGAGGGGAATGCACTAATTGGTCTCCAGGGCCCTGAACTAACCCTCCCCTCCCCCATAAGGTCTGATGTTGCAGTGGGACAAAAGTTGGGTCCTGGTTCTGCTCCCGTTTTAGCTGCATGATCTTGAAGAAGTCATCTCCATTTCCCCACGTATGAAATGGGTCAGTTCGTCTTTATTGTGCACAGCAGTTGTGAAGATTAAATGAGATAATGCCTAGAAAGTGCCTGGCACGATAAGTGCTCATGATTTATTGGATGCAAGCTATGCCTCTTATTATGACCTCGTCTTACGGAACCAGAGTGGACTGTTGCCACAGTGGGAGCAGCACTTCCTGCGGCGTTCCTACTCCAGGAAACTGGGGAGGGGAAGGAAGGGCAGACAGACAGCCAGGATGGGAGCTGAAAGGGCCTGTCCCCACTCTTCTGCTCCATGAGGCTGCCCCCTCCCCACAGCCTGGGCCTCTGGTTTCTGTTTGATTCCCTTTCTCTGACATTCCATCCATCATCATAATTGCTTCTCCCAAAAAATGAATTTGTAGTTGATTTCTTCAAAAGAGGGAATCAGCCAGCAGATAAAAAGGTTGTTTTATTTAATTTGCATGAAGAGGCCGCCTGCTGCCGCCCAGCTGCGCTGGCTGGGATGCTGGGAGGGCAGAGGGCGCTGGGTGGCGTGCAGACAAGGAGCACAGGTAGATGGGGCCGTTGCCTGGCCCAGGGCCTGCCTCCTGGGTGGCCAGGATCCTTGCTGTCCACAGTGAGCTGAAATCATTCCATCCCAGGAGATCCCCGCCTGCCCCTATCATTTCTGGAGCAGGACAGGGACTCCAGTCCAGGAAGCTGAAGGCTAAGAAGCCAGACACTCATGAGGGCAAAACTCAGGAGATCTGGAGCTCTGTAAGACCAGGGGCCCAATGTGCATGGCAAATGTCATGAAGTTTTCTCGGGAGGAAGGTGCATTACAACAGCATGTGTGCTTGGGTCAAACTGGAAACCCTGGGCTCCTGTCCAAGATGTAGTTCACCTAAGCTGTTGTGTTTTCGCTCCAATTCAACAAACCTTCAGTGATGCTTCCTTGTGCCCAGGGCATGGCTGGTTCTCTCCAGAAACTTCTAACACCGTGAGTGTGAGCTCTGTCTTCAGGAGAAATCCTTGGCAGGGGCAGGGGTCAGTGGGCAGGCAGAGCCGTGGCCGGGAGTAGAAGACGGTGAGGCAGGGAGGGCCACCTGAAGAGATGCCTCCCCCAATGTCAGGCCTCTCAAATACTGGGCAGTATCCAGGGAGGTAGGCCCCAAGGTTTCTTGGGGCAGGATGGGACAGAATTCCCCATGTTGTCCGGTGTCTGGAGAAGATGCAGAGATACAAAGAACACGTTCTGGTATTCAGAGGATCCAGGGATCCAGAGACTTGGATACTCCATGAGTGTGAGGTTGGGGGGGCATATAACTTATTTATTTTGCAAGTGAAGGTGGGTTCTATTAATATTAATATTATTATCATATTAATAAGCTATTAATAGTTACTCCAGGATGACAGGTGTAAACTAGGAGTGTCCCTGGCAAAACAGACATATGATTATTACATGATTATTACCCTGATCATGTACCAGATGCAGGGCCAACTTAGGCCAGCAGGACATCCTCTCAGGAGTTGCCGAAAAGACAACTGGGTGGTTCTGGATAGAGCCACAGGGCATCCCTGGGGCCATAGAATGGAGGCAGAGAAACAGCTGGGGTATAGCTGTTGGGGGCTGGGAGCTGCCCCTGGGGCTGCTGCTGGGGGGCATGTCTCTTACAGTCGCTGGGCCTCCATCTCTGCTCCAGCAGATGCTGAACAAGAAAGAACCTTACGTCCTTTTTATAGTCTGTATGTGTCTTGCTCCTTGATTTGTTTTGTTTTTCTTTTCATTTTTTTAAATTGTTGCTCTATTACAGTTTTCCCAATTTTGCCCCATTGCTCTCCCCCACCCTACTCACCCCACCTCCCACAGTCAGTCCCCACTCTGTTGTTCATATCCATGGGTCATTTTTTCATGTTCTTCAACTAGACCCTTCCCCTTCTTTCCTCCCTTACCCCTCTCCTTCCCCATTCTGGTCCGTCAGTCTATTCCTTGTTTCCATGCCTCTAGTTCTATTTTGCTCATTTGTTTGTTTTGTTTATTAAGTTCCTGTTACAGGTGAGATCATATGGTATTTGTCCCTCACTGCCTGGCTTATTTCACTTAGCATAATGCTCTCCAGTTGCATCCATGCTGTTGCGAAGGGTAGGAGCTCCTTCTTTCTTTCTGCTGTGTAGTATTCCATTGTGTAAATGTACCACAGTTTTTTGACCCACTCATTTACTGATGGGCACTTAGGCTGTTTCCAGCACTTGGCTATTGTAAATAATGCTGCTGTGAGCATTGGGGTGCATAGATTCTTTTGAATTGGTGCTTTAGGATTTTTAGGTTATAATCCCAGCAGTGGGATCGCTGGGTCAAAAGGCAGTTGATTAGTTTAATTGCGTGTTGCTTCTGTCTCTGCCTGTCACATGACTCTCTGAAGACAGAGGCCTTGTCTGTTTTATTCACCTCTGTACACCAGTACTAGAACAGGTAGACACTGTGTAAGTGGGATGTGGACTTGAGGAGCCTGCGAGGGTGGCTGTGTTGGAATGGCCCAGCACAGCTTTCAGTGGAGGCTGGTGGTAGACCAGTTCTCCCCCGGGAGCTCCTTCCTGGTGCCTATTGCCATTTCCTTGCTGCCCTCTCTGACTCCCATAAAACTCCTCTCCCCCGTTCTGTAAGAAGCAGCAACATTGAGGGCATACAGTCTTGGCTGCAATTATTAAGGTAGGTTTGGGGGGTGAGGTGTCTCGGGGGTTCTCTGACTTTAACCTTTTTGAAGAAGACCAGAGGATTGTTAACAATGACTAAATATTATTTATAATCTACCAGTTCACTTAAAAAGCATGATAAACAACCAGTCTAGCTCACCCTGGGGGCTTCTAATACTCCTTTCTGCTCCCTCTTGCCTCCTCCTTGAGGAGCTGGTGAGAACCTCTGCCTGAGATGCTGCATGGTGCCCTCTGAACTGTTCCCCTCCTCGAGTCATCTCTCCAGCACGGGCCCCCTTCTCCCTTCTAGTCTGGCCTTGGCCGAGCAGGGGCAGTGCAGCCTGTGTCAGCACAGCCTTCTCTACCATTTGCAGAAGGGATTTTCCCTCTGCTTGCAGATGCACAAAGGCAAGAGCAGGGTCTTCATTGCTTTGTTTGGGAGAGTTTCTTCCTGTGCTGCCATCCCCTAGGAGAAAGGCTACTGTTCGGACTGCATTCTGTTCCCACTCCATTCTGTCCACTCCCTGGCCCCCTGGACTGTGCCTCCCCCACTGGCTCCCTCTGTGGGCACATAATCAGCTTCTCGTGTTCCACTGCTATGCGCTGGGTGTGAGAAGGACATTAGGCTTTGATGACAAGTGACAGAAACCTCATATCAAGAAGCTGATGCATCAGCAGTGGCATTTATTGGCTCATAGAGCCAAATGTAGGAAGGGCAGGTTTGGCTTAGCCTTGGGGGTGGCTGAAACCAGGGACAAGTGTCTCTGTCCCCATCTTGCTCTGATTCACATCCCCTGCTTCTCCCTGTGAATCAACTTCATTCTCTCAAGTGGCTTCTCTATGAGGTCAGGATTGCAGCCTCTGGGGACTCAGGGCTGTCATCTGTTCCAGTGTTCTGCCGAGACAAAATGCCTCTTCTCTCCTACCTCCTGTTTGAAAGACCCTGCCAAGACAAGGACTCAGTTGGCCTAGCCTGGGGTCACGTGCTGACCCCTCAACCATTACCGTGGTCAGGAAGTTGGCTCAGAGGACTAAAGAGTAGGGGGTGGGGTGGAGGATTCCTGTCCTGAAAGAGGTGGCTTGTGGGGTTGACCCAGATATAATGGCAGAGGACTGGGGTGAGCAAGGCAGCATCATTGGGTTTATGACGGACCCAGGAGGGGCATTTCATCTCCTGGCCTTTCAGCAGGAGAACTCAGAGAGTCGGTCCAGGTTGAAAACACGCTTCTCCGGTGAAGGGAAAGGCAGGCGCCAGGGAATTCCTGACCAGCACTATTGATTCCTCCCCTGGCAACCACAGGGCCGGGTCTGACTGGCTCATCATTGTAGCCCCCTGCTGTGTGGTCAGTGATTCAACTTCAGGCTTCAGGGAGACTGGCCGGAGTGGGAAACACCCTAAAGCCCTTCTGAAGAAGGAAACCATGTCTGTACCCCCACTGTCTGCCACAGAACGGGTCCTGTCTTCTGTCTTTGCCCCGGGTTAGGGGTTAGAGGCAGTGCAGTGGGCCCAGGGGGTGTACCTGCCATTTCCTACTTTAGAGAGGCCAGCCTCTGTTTTTGCCCTGAATCCACACACACAGGCCCTACCCTCCAGCTTTCTGAGACTCTTGCATCCTGACATGCTTCTGATTTGGTGACAGGTTGGTGGAGAAACAGAAACTCCCCCTGAGGTCTCTTGGCTTAATTTATGTTTTCCAGCATAACACTTCTAGGGAGTACATAGAAAGGAGTAGCTACTGACTGATAAAGTAGTACATCCTTTCCCGCCTGACTTTCATGTTTGTGTATGCCTTCGGCTGGGAGTCTCAGGGACTCTGGCACCCCCAAACCAAGACCCCTTTGGCTTCATCATCCAGTCTGGAGATTCTGGCTCTTCCTGCCTTCTGGGCCAGCGCAGCCATCTTTTACCAGTGCCCAGGGTGGCAAGAAAGCAAAGCTCTTTTTCCCTGGGCTTCCTAAACAAGAGTCTATACCCAATCGGTACAACTGACCCTTCTCTCCCCTCCCTGGGGCTTCCCTGGGCCCCAGAGAGCCTCCCTTTCCTGGCCCCTAGCCCAGACAAATGTCCAAGAGGCCTGACTGGCCACCTGACTCAGCCCCTCTGCTCTCCTGCTTACAGACGCCCAAGATGTCCCTCTCTTTTCCTGGTCACCTGAACACCTTTCTGAATGTCACCTTCTTTCAGGTCCTAGCCCCGCTGTTCCAGTTCCTGAACAAGCTCAGCTCTTCCCCCTCTCAGGGATTTCCCAAAGCTATTCCCTCTGATAGAACTTGGTACAAATTGTAATTATGTCCGAAATCTACAAAGGTGACAGATCTCTCCCAGGGCCAGGCCAACACAGCCTGGCCTGTCTTTGCACTAAGATACACACGCCCATCACACACTGCTTCCCAAATGAAGGCGCAGACACTGAGCGTGGGGAGACTGAGCAGGAGTTCAGCAAAGCTGCTACCCCTTCTCTCTTCTCCTTGCTCTCACCTCTTTGGTGGCTCTCTTGGCTCCCCTTCTGGGCACCCACACCCCCTTTTCTTCTTTTCCACCTCTGGTCCCTTCCCTTCCAGGTCTCAATTTCCCCATCATGTTTAGAATACATTGACACTCTCTTGGTTTCCAAATCCCTTCCTCTCCATTGCCCACCAAGACTGACACCACTAGGTGTGGCAGACCTTGTGAGTCCATGACACATCCATGGCCTCATGGATGCTGGTGGCATGCTTATGTTTCTCCAGTGAAGTTCGTTATTGATCTCAATCTGAATGTTGAGAGCCCCTGACTCTCCAGTCCTGGGTGCCCACATACCCAGTCTGAGTGCCACTGAGACATGATAAGATTTTTGGTCTTTTTCCCTAGTTCCTGACACACAGCTCCTAAAAACACTTGGAATTTCCTGAGTGATAAGGGTGATAGGTGCATTTTTCGTTCTAAAAAAGTGACTCTTGGTGGACCATTAGATAGCTTTACAATGGGGTACGGGGGTTTGTCACCAGAAAGTCCAAGACTGGAATAGAAGCTTGGTACTTTCAATCCCACCCCCACCCTGACCTTGTGGAAAGGCAGAAGGGCTAGAGGTTGAGTTTAATCACCAATGATGAATGATTTAGTCAATTATGCCTATATAATGAAACCTCCATAAAAAGCCCTGAACTCCCAGGTTGAGGGGCTGGTGAACACATTGAAGTGCTAGGAGGAGGGCGCACCTTGGGAGGCCTTGGAAGCTCTGTGCCCTTCCCCTATACCTTTCTCTGTGCTTCTTTCCCATTTAGCTGTTCCTGAGTTGCATCCTTTATAATAAACCAGTAAATGTAAGTAAACTCTTTCTCTGAGTCCTCTGAGCCATTGTAATAAATGACAGAATCTTATAGCCAGCATCTCAGAAGCACAGATGGCCCAGGACTTCCAACTGTAGCCTGAAGGGGGAGAGTCATGTGGGACCAAGCCCTTCACCTGTGAGGTCTGTGCTACCCCCTGGTCGTTGGTGTTAGGGTTGCATCAAGTGTGGGACGCCCAGTTGGAGCTGGAGAGTCCGAGTGTTGATTGGGGAGGATGAGACCCTACATACTCACCACGGACTGTTGCAATGCTCCAGCTTCCTTACTCTACAAACATTGGTATCCAGAACAAGCAAGTGGATTATACTCATCCTGTTCCTGCAGGGGGAGCCTCTGAGTCTAGGGTGATGAGGAAGACTATCTCCCTTTCTTCTCCCCTCCCCCACCTTCCCTCCGCTGCCCTGCCCCACACCCAATAAAGATGAGGAGAATGCCTGAACAAGCATGAAAGATATGGGAACTTCCCTGCTGAATGATCTCGCTAATGGTAAATTGATGGGATTGAATACTTTCAAGTCGGAAATGATCCAAATATATGCTAATGAAGCTGAATATGCATTATTTAGACTAAAACAAACTAACTGCGAGTCAGGAAATAAAGTAGGTGAATTATTAGTTTGGCAACTCAAAGAATCGGAAAACTCAAGCACCATTCCAGAGACAGGCCGAGGCAGGCAGAAAAATGTGGTTAATGAATTCGAAACCAATTAGCTGCAAATTGATGGTGCACTGAAAGACTGGCCACCCCTGACTCCCTCTGATCGTTTCTGAAAATTTCAAAAGGAAACGCTGTTGCCATGCACTTTTCTTGTTTTCACTTCCTAAACGTGCTCTCCTGGAAACAAGTCTCTCCAAAAAATACAACAACAACAACAACAAAAATCTATAAACAGATCCCAGAGACAGGGAGTGAGGCTATTTTGGCCACAGGGGGAGATAAATAATGCAAAGAGTAACTTCCCAACTCTTCTTTGTCAAAGAGAATCATCCTCAGACTGGAGAGGAAAGCAAGCCTTGATGAGAGGGAACTAAAGCCTGAGATGGGTGAAGAAAATAGAACATGCCTTGCCTGTCCAGACTAGAACAGCTCAACTGTCCTGGCTGAATTGCAGCCCAGGGCACAGAAGACCACAGATGAGATGAGACTGAGGCATCACTATGAAGGGGTGAGGACACAGGAGGTGGCAGAGTGTTTTCCAAAGGTGGAATTCTAGACATTCCAAGGAAGAGTCTCAGGTGCAATCCTTAAAATGTTATAGTTCATGAGGTCGTAGGAAAGTAAGCAGTAGCCAGCTGGACCGGTGTAGGTTCACCATGAACTTGATCTTTGCTGAAAGGGCACTTCTGCTGATGAATGCTTTCCTGATCTCTCTCTAGAAAATAGCCCTGCATGCCTCTCTGACCCCTCCCCGTTCCCTCCCAAGCTTTATTTTTCTCTACAGCACCCAGTGCCGTCCAACACACATATATCTACCTCTCTCTTTTCTTCTCCTTCCACTGGATAGTAAAGCTCCATAAGACCAGATCTTTGCCTGGCACATGGTATGGGGTTCAATAAATATCTGTTGGATGAGTGATACTTCTCCCTCATTTCACATTCGCCTAATGTGGCCAATCCCTGAGGCAAACCTGTCTCCACCTACCCACCCACTCACAGAGACACTGGGACAGAGAGCTGAGGGTCCTGACTTCTTGGGCACATCCCTGCCCTCTAGGAAATATGACCTGGTGGACTCTGAACACTCACAATGACAATTCCTCATCCCATGAGGGGGGCATGAGGAGAGGGCAGGGAAGGGCAAGCAGCTTTAGTAGAAAGTTCACCTTCCTTTGGGAAGAAACACAAGGGGAGGGGCAGCAGGGGCCCCTCCACAAACTCCAGCTCACTTGATCTAATGGGTAGAGGAGATAGAGAAGGCATAGTTTGTGAATTCTGGTTCACAGCTCTGTGTCTCTTCTGCTGTACCTTGCTGCCCCTGAACTTGGAAGTAATGTTGGAGAAAAGTGTGTAAAACACACGAAGGACTTCTGCCTCAAGCCAGCCAACACCTCTAGAGATATTGTGTCTCTTATAACGATTTGGCCACTCAGTTATCTGTGGGTGGGTTAACTGGCTTGCAGATGAACCGGGGGAAACATAATAATAATGACAATAATGGCAATGAGGACAGATGTGAAAAAAAGCCAAATCAATTACCAATTAGTGATAACATCTTCTTTCAGAAGATGCCAACTGTAAGGAACTACCGAGGTGCCTTTAGGTCCACATGTGTCCTTGGCAACGTGAAAACATTCCCCCATCAGCAGTCTGTTCAGGCAGCACGTGGATGAGTGAGGAAGAGTGAGCACGCTGATGAAAACACCTTTATGAGTGACTCACTGTGACATGTGTGGACTGAGGTCTGACACCTTGAGCAAAGTGAGGTGGCTTGTCGGAGAAGCAGGGAATGGCATGGGTCAGGGAGGTGCCACTCACAAAATCGAGACCCCGAAGCTGCTGGGCTTTGTCACCTTGGCTCACGCGAGCTACCAGACTGTTTAGAAAGCAAAGAGCTCAGCCTGCTCAGTGACAAGCCGTGTTAGCGTAGGCTTTGTTCTCTATTCACAAAAAAAGGAGAGCTCAGATGGAAACACAGCATAACAGACTGCAGGATGAATGATAAATGTGTTTCTACATATTGGATGTGATTATATCTGAATCAAAATGTGTCATTTGGCGTGTTTTGATTATAAGTATTAGCAAAGGTTTGGGATTCTCCTTGACCTCTTTCCTCCCTCCGTTATCCCGGTACCTTCATTATAGATTCATGTGCCAGGCAGTAGGCTAGACGTGGCACAGCGAGCAAACAGACCTGGTACTTGGCCTCAGGTCGTTTACAGGCAAGAGCTGACTGTAGACACCCCGGTGGGGGTGACCAGGTATAACTACCTCTATCTGCTTCCACAAAAATGTTCAGAATAAAAGGAAAAGGTAGACCTTCTTTAAGAGGTAGAGTAGATGAACACGAAGTGGCAGTTTGGAAAAAATTAAAGGTCTTATTTTAGGCAAGAAGCTTCTTAATGGAAGAGGTGCCACTGGCTGTAATGTAGTAATCGTGGCTGCCAAACCATCATCAAGAAGAAAAACCCTGGGAATGTTGCTTCTGTGTCCTCTGACCTCTGAGCCCTGAAGAGGAAGGACACAGGTCTCCAAATGTTCCTGGTAGAAAGTCTCAGAAGTGCTCAGGTATCTCCTAAACCCCTGCCCTGGTGGAGGAGAGGGCTGTGATACAGCCAGTCCCTAAAGGACAGGGCTCACTGTCACTTGCTGGGAGTGACAGATGGTCACCAAGTTTCCAGAGATTGGGCACTAACCAAAACCCAAGGCTGGTTCTCTACACCTGGAAGTTCTATAGCATGATAAAAAGTAAGACAAGAATTAGATTAAGTCATGTAGAAACTAATCTCAGTCAAATTAGAATTAAGTTAAATTGTCAGCCTCAGCATTCACAGTTGAGGGGCCCTTTGTTTTGCTCTGAAGGAGGAGGGCGGAACAAGCTGAGAGGCCAGTGGATATGTGGGAGGTTGGGCCCCAAGCTCTGTGCTTGGGCACAGAAAAAGTTCGCCCAGGAAGGGGTGAGATTCAACAAAGAGAAAAACTGAATAGAAATAGAAACACCTGCCTGCTCTTCAGCTGGTGAATCCAGGCTGTCTCAACAAGCATCAGGTCAGAGATGGGTCCTGTCTCAGGGGCCTGGGCAGGACCGAGAGAGATGGGTGGGCTGGGAGAGGGTTGACCAGAGCCTCTGGAAGATCCAACCAGGACCAGACAAGATGAAGATGTGATGGACAGTCCCCTCCTGATAAATGGGTGCTGACAAGAGCGGAGTCAGCAAATCAGCTCAGCTAGCCAGTGGGGAACAGGCAAGACTCCTGGCCAGATGCTGGAGACACCACATCCGAGACCCAGACAGAAGGAATGCACACGCCGCACTGTGGGAGCACGCTGGAGCTCTCATCTGGTCCTGCTGCCCAATTAGGAAGATGGACTCTCCTCCAGATGTCTCAACTCTCGAGCATATGGCAAAGGAAAACACTTCCACCAAAGGAAAGACAGTTGTCCCTTTAGTGCCGGCGTTGTGCCGGGCACTGAGGATGGAGGGGGACCCGTCATTGTCCATACCCTCATGAAACCTGCAGTCTTGTGAGAGAGCTAGACGATAAGCAAGGAAATAAACACATGGGTAATGACAGAAGGTACTAAGTGCCATGAAGGAAACAAATAGGATTCCCAGTGAAGGACAGCAGGGTGACAAAACCTTAAAGAAGGTGATCCAAGAAGGCTCTTGGGGGGGGGGGCAAGGGTTAAGCTGAGACCAGCAGCATGGTGAGACCCCTCAGGACTCCCTTTAGGGGAGGCGGGCCCAGATCGGAGCTCCTTTCAGCAGTAAGAGCAGGCAAGTGTTTCTATTTCTATTCAGTTTTTCTCTTTGTTGAATCTCCCTGATTTTCCTGTTCTTGTAAGGGTCATCTCAGGTCTACTGTAATAATTTGATAAATTTGCTTTCTAGAGAAAGATTGTGCTTACAGAAACATACGATAAATACTTTGAGTCCCAACAGACTGAGTGGGGGGAAGACCCTGCTGAATTTGGCTCTACCAGCCACTTGTGACAGTGACCAGAAAGGCAGGCCCAGTGTCCAGAAGGACATAGGCCCTGGGAATATGCTTGAAGATCCAAGCTATGCTGGAGGTAGGGGGTCAGCAGGCATCTCAGGTACTCAACTATCCCACTCAGATCTCCCTCCTACTTACGGGGATAGCTGGTTCTCTTGCAGTTGGCAAGCTCATTTTGGGAGAGGAGGGTGGGTCTTAGGGTGCAGGTTTTGAGGAGAAAGCTCCTAGCTCCTGTTGTTCCCTTGGATGGTGGTGGCAGAGTCACTCAAAGAAGTGAGACAATTATGAATGAGGGCTACTAAGGGCCCATCCCATAATATTTATCCCATATCTGACCTCCACAAGGGCTCCACTTAGACCATGCTGTCTTAGAGCCCACTGTATCCTTAGCCCACAGTGGTCAGGTCTGCAGAAAGTTTGAGGCTCTGGGTAACAATGTGATGTGCCTTTGGAATTTCAGGCCAGTGGATTTACATTCGAATCTTGTCAGGCATGCATGATGCAGAAGGAACACAAAAGCTGCATGCCACGGTTGGTCACTAACTTTCTCTGGGACCCTCTACAATGTCCATGCTTTTATTGGCCCCTGTTTCCTCATCTGTGAGATAAAGAGTTTGGAGTGCATGGCTTTCAGCTCTAACACTTAGGATTTGTGACTCCGTAAGGTTCAGCGAGACAGCTGATGAGAACATAGTGTAAAAGCCACATAGCAGGGGGCACGGCTGTGACAGTCCACAGTAGAAGTCTGTGTACCCACAGGCCTGAAGAGAGGAGATGCACACCTGTCACCAAGCTCCAGAAGCTTGACCCAGGGACCATCTGGACGGCAAGCTTCCAAGAAGGCCCCACCGTCATCCTCACCTCCTGATATTCCCGCCCTTATGAATCGCTCGCCCTGCGTAACCAGTAAAATATGGTGGGCCCCACAGTCTTTGACTCCTAATGCTAGATCATAAATACATTGCTGCTTCCACTTAGCTTTCTTGGCTCGCTTGTGCTCAGGAAACCATGGCATGAGGACACTTGAGCAACTCTCTATGGGGGGTCCACATGGGAGTGACTGAGTTCTCCTGCCAGCAGCCAAAACCAGCTTGCTGGCCACCTGAGTGCACAGACTTGGAAGCGGATCCTCCAGCCCATCTAGCTTCCCGTCACTACAGCCTGAACTGGCATCCTGACTACAGCCCATGCACGACCTCGACCCAGAACCATCTCACTCAGTGGCTTCTGAGTCCCTGACTTACAGAAACTGTGTGAGATACTATCGATTGTTGTTTGAAGTTGCCACCTTTGGGCGTAATTTGTTGCATGGCAGTAAATAACTAACACATCATTCCTTATATTCCAAAAGAGGTGACTAAAAATAGGTGCTTTAAAAATTTTGTTTGCTGGGGCTCTAGAGATGCTCACCAACCAAAAGAACTTAAGAAGCCCCAGAATAAACAAACCTGTTCTGTTCTGTTCACTCAAAAGCATGGACATTGTAGAGTTCTCCAAACTCGCTATGGTTCCTATAGACCATAGGTGACTATGGACACCCATTTGTGCTTAACATTTCCAGGAATTCATGCCATATGGAATGTGTTTTAAGAACTACTGTTCTAGGGCAAATAGAGGTTTGATATTTTTTTAGTAATATACTATAATTTTGTGTATTATTACCTCCAGGGTGTATTTGGGTTCAAAACACATGTAAATTCACTCATTCATCCATCAATTTATCCACTCATCCATTCAACAACATTCACCGATGCCCTGTCTCTGCTGGAACCCCCCGCCGGGTACCAGAAGGGCAGAAATGAGTCATATAGTCTCTGTCTTTATAGGCTCGAAGTCTCACAGAGTTCAGCAGACTGGTTCAAGTGCAGGCATAGATGTCATAATCTATGACATCCGATTCTGAAGCCCAGCTCTATCCCTACAAGCAGGGTGACCATGGACAAGTGTCTCTACCTCTCTGATTCAGTTTCCTCATCAGCAAGTTGAAACTAATAATGATTGTATCTCTCCCATAGGAAAGATTTTAGGACTCGGTGAATTGGCATGGATAAAGCACTGATTATGTGTCTGGCATAGTGAGTGTTGAATAAATGTGGGCTGTTCTCATTGTTTTGAGGATCCATTCTGCAGAGTTCAACTCAGATGCTGTCTCCTTCAGGAAGTGTTCTCTGACACCCATACCTCCAAGCTGATGAAGGTGCCCCTAGTCTCTTCTGCCTTGAGAATATCCTGACCTTGCCTCCAACATGCCACATTTCCCTACTGCATGACGGGGGACAGTGAGGGGCCTGCTATGGTCAGAGCAGAGAATGTAGGAGAATAAGACTAAAAAGGTAGGTTTGGGGATTTTTTTTAAAGGCTGAATTCCCTGGGTGATGGGAAGCCAGGGAGAGTTGTGAGGAAGGGTGTGGCCCGCTGGCCTCCCATCCCTGTGCCTGGCTCAGCCTGCTGTCAGAATGACGTCCCAAAAGGCCATCTCTGTGTGCACATGCACAGAATGCTGCTCTAAGCCCTGCATTGGGAGCCAGTGGTTTTGCGTGGCAAGGGGTGACATCATCGTTCCCCCAACCCGAAGCCACTGCCACTCTTGCTCAGACACATCTGGTACACAGGTAACAACCTCCTTTGTTCCCCTAGGCAGCCGCAGCAGAAGGTTGAAGTGATGATATGGAGTCTGCTTAGGTCCCTGGGACCCGCCTCCCTGGGGTGGAGGGAGGTGTGGGTGGAACCGTGGCCGTTGGAGTTCCTTGTCTTGTTGCAGATGCATCGCACCTCAGACACTTCAGTGTCTGTCTTCCCTGGCCCTTCCTCCACTCGCCTCCTCCCTCCCCCACCCCTGGTGGGTGGCTGCTTCTCCATCCAGACACAGCTTTGAAGGAGCCTCCAAGATGACTCCAAGGCCTTCCCAGCTGTCTAGAGGCAGTTCCCAACCAGCAGGCCTGGCTCCAAGCCTCCGTGACCCCCTCCCAGCCCACTCTCTTTGAGCAGAACAAGTAGCCACGTGCCAGGTCAAGGAGAGGCCTGGCACCCCCACCTCTGCTCAGTTTCCTTCTCACACACAATTTCGGAGGCAGAATTCTTGACAATCTCTTTTTCTTCTTAAATCTGTGAAATCAGGAACCAGAGGGCAAAGTGGGGCCCTGGGTCTCCAATTATCTCTCTCCCCCGGTCTCTCAGGGAGCCCCCCGCTCTCCCACTCGGCTCCATGCAGTCAACAGCCTCACGAAACCTGTTGAAATCTATTACCGACCTTTGGTCTCATCACCACAAAGGAGCTTTCTGCAGCTCGGAGGTGGATTAAACAGAAATGAATTGACCGACGGAGGCTCGCCAACCCTCTCCATTCTTGCCTCCCATTCCACCTTCTCTCCCTTTATTGCACTTTTATTTTTTTACAGAAAGCCAGCTGGGCCGAGCTGAGATAAGGCAATGCGGCCCCAGTGGACTGAGGGCACAAACACCTCTCCGAAATTCACTTTGTTCATTTTACAAACTAGGACACCGGTGGTTCGAAGGCATGGGGGCCTGTTAGCTCCAAATTCATTGCATCTGGCAAAAAAGAAAATAAAACAAAATGAAAAGCCCATAAAGTTGAGCCGTTAAATATTTATGGCTCGTGATGAACAGTGTGTCATAATATTTGTTGAATTGCATTTGCTATTCAATGCATCTTTTCCACTTAAGGCCCCAGTTTTTGGAGGTAGATGGAGAAAACTAAAAGAATTGGGTTGCGTCAAAAATGAAACGTGGGCTTTAATTTAACCTCAAAAGACAAATTGCGCTGTCTGTGCAGCCTGGGCTGCATGGCTGTTAGCACTCTGGAACAGGGGTCGTTGCCTCCCTCGGAGCCTGTCTTCATGTGTAATTAAGCAGATGCTCTTCGACATTCAACTTAAATTATCAAATGTCAGGACATGACACTTTATTTATATATGTTTTCCTTGCTTAGAGACTCAGGCAGTATCTGGGGAAGGGAGATGTGTCTGTTCAGCATCAGGAAGGAGCATCTCTAAAATTCTTCCCTTAGAGGTTCACTTCTTTGGCTTATTAGCTCTTTTCATGCAAATTTCCCAGGAGAACTCATGCAGACTCAGTTACTTACCTGATCAGAGGGTGGTTAATCAGATCTTTTCTTGAGAGCCTAAGAGGAGAATGACTGTGGGAACTTGGGGAGTCTGAGAGGTGGGAGGCCCTGGCTCTGGCCTGGGAGACAAGAGTAGATTCCTTCTCAACAGGCCTGGAAGGTACTGCTAAAAAGGGGAGATGGGAGTGGTCAGGGAGAAGAAGGAAGGGAGAAGGAGGGAAGGAGGGGGGAGCCTCAAGTGTTCACTTATGTGTAAATTACCAAGTTCACCTAAAGCACATACCACAACCCCAACTCCCCAGCCTCCACCCCTCCACCCCAACCCCCTGTCTGTGGTGCTAAACATCGAATCAGGAAGTTTGCACAGCTCAGGGGACTTCCGTTTTGTCAGGAGCCCAAAAGGCCAGAACAGAGGACAAAGTCAGGCCTTCCTAGTCAGAGTGGGGCCCCAGGAATGCCTGGGGCTGTCCCTAGGAATCACTGTGATCTCAGGGCTCAGCAGGAAATGGTCTTAAGGATCTCTGTCCAATGACTTCCCAAATCATCCTGCAGTGACCTTGGGTGTAAATGACCAATGACCTTGAAAATGAGTGAGAAGTTGACCTAAAGCATCAGTCTTTAGTAACCTTGAGAACCAGCAGGCAGCGACCTTGGAAATCAGTGAATAGAGATCTGGTGAATGAGTAGTGATGGCTCCCACTGGGGGCTCAGAGAGGCCTGGAAGCAACAGGTCAGGCACTGGCTGCCCAGGTGGGCCAGGCTGATGGGGGTTGAGACCACGGGTGATGCCAAGTTTCCTTAGCCAGGCTCCCACCATACCAGCACTGAACTCCCGGGGCTGCTAGGACCCACATAGCCTTTTGCCAAGCTGCACAGGGCTCTGGAGAAGTCTGGACCCTAAAGATGAACCTTAACCCTCTGTGGCCATGCTTTTGTCCCAGGCTGTGCCTGTGATAGTGGCCATACCAACTGCATCCTCATCAGAACCCCTGCCTTTGGGAAGACCACTGTGCAGGGCCAGCCAGGCTGCAGCCAAGTTTCCAACTGCAGCCTGTTTGTTTGTTTCCATGCAACATCTGGGACTTGCTGCCACCATCTGGACTGGCTCCCTATCAAAGCCCACTCTCTCCTTCTGGCTGCCAGTGCTGTTATCAACTCCAGCCAGGCAGCCCTTCACAAGCTGGGCAGCTTGCAGACAAAGGGCCCAGAGGGCATGAAGTGGCTCCCTGAAGCAGTGAGTCCAGGATCCTGGGGGCCTTGGGGGTGGGGACTGAGGCAGAGGGTACATGGGCTAGGAGGGAACTGGTTGTGCTGTGTATATATGCAAGTATGTGTCTGTGAGTGTGTGCTTGTATGAGCCCAAGTTTGCCTCTGTGTGCTTGTGTACCTATGTCTGCGTGTGTGTCTGAGTTTCACATGTCTTGGTGTGAGCAGGTGTATGTCAGTGTAGTGAATGGTAAGAGCTGTGGAGTTTGCCTGCTGAAGCCTCAATGTTATCACCTGAGAAATGGGATTGCGATAATACCTATCATTTAGGGTTGTCAGGAGCATTGGGTTAGACGATCATGTTAATAGTTTGGAAATAATGCCTGACATACAGTCTGTGTTCAGTGCATATGCTATTATCCTATTATCCTGGCAGTGTGGCTTTGTGTGTGCATGTGTGCATGTGCGTATGCTTGTGTTTGGAGGGTAAGTGTGCCTCTGTGTCTCTGTGGGTGTCTGGGGAGTAAGTCTATGTGGTTGTTTGTATCTCTGTGTTGGCACGCTGTGCCCTGTGTGAGTAGGTGTGAGCACGTGTGCTCAAGAGCCAGGCACCTGCTAAATGTTTGTTTTGCTGGGCCCTGGGGAGCCCAGTCGGCAGAGCTGCCAGCGCTGTGTGCAGTGTTTTTGACAGCTCAAGCATGGTCTCC